>JACXGK010000528.1:28116-92194 GCA_016801125.1 Novumbra hubbsi
CACACACACATCCCATAACCCCCCACACACACATCCCATAACCCCCCACACACACATCCCATAACCCCCCACAAACACATCCCATAACCCCCACAAACACATCCCATAACCCCCACACACACATCCAATAACCCCCACACACACATCCCCCAACACACATCCTTATTGTATAACTCACTCAACATGGTCTGTGATATTGGAAATGTGACGGTGGGACGTCCGGTCATCCTCCAACGAGAGGAGAGGTAGGAGAGGTCTGTACGAAGCATGTCCACAATCATTTGGTTGTCCAAAGCCAAGTAAAACTGCTGATGATCTTTGAACTAGAGAGAGGGAAATATTAAAAATGTTTACCGAAATGATGCGTAAATGCTCACAAATAATTATGTTAGGGGTATTCACCTGTATTTGCCTTGCACAAAACACATTGTACCATACTGAACCCACCTGTGGTGTGAAGGCGAAGATGGTTTTGCGAATGACGTAGAACTTCGATGTCCCGAGACATCCAATCCTCCTGTATGGTCTACCAGTCAGGCCTAACCTCTGATTACGCCCTAAGAGAAAAGAGAAGGGGTCCATGTAAAACTGGCCTTCAACAATAAATCAGTCCCTCTCACTCCACTGAAAGTTAATGATAATGATCTACCCAGTCGTGCATAGATGTGGCTGAGCACTCTAGCAGGCTGGACATGGATAGGGTGGATGTCGGCTACTGTCTGCACCTCTATCCCATTCTTCAGCAGCAACGCCTTAATCTCCTCGTTCTCTGCCAGAATGGAAACTACAGGAAGAGAAGTAGAGATGTCCAAATAACCACCATCATTTAATCAATCATCCAAGATATCAATGCATCTTTGACCTACACCAGGGGTCACTAATTAGTCCGGACCCAGGTGGTGTCCTAGGACCAGGACCTATAACCGATATATTATTGAGAATTAATACACTTTGACGTAACATTTCCATTTTAACCTGCACAACGTTTCTAGCCTTTAGGGCACTAGTTTAGCGCCCAGTAAACTCAGACCAATCACATATGCCTTGTAAATCACCCAACGTGAAGCTACTCAGCCAATCAAATTTGTACAATGGCCTCTAATTCGAGTGATACCCACCCTGAAACAAACGAAAGACAGACGAGAGGTATCCTAATAGTCAGAGAACTAAATTAGTCCCAAAAAAAGTTTTTTTAAATGGCGTGTTCTTGAAAGAGAAAAGCAGAGAGTGAAAACAAAGCTTTTAATGTGGACTGACTCTTATTTGTTCATTCTTCCCACGGGTAGTTCAAAACCAATATGTGTTCATATGTTCCGAGACCGTGGCGATAATTAAAAGCGGCAACGAGAAGAGCCACTACGAGACAAAGCACACATCCTTTGAGGACAGATACCCACTCCAATCTGAACTGAGGGCACAGGATCTTAACGATCCTGATCAATGATCATGATCGATCCATGAAATGTTATGATCGATCCATGAAATTTCATGATCGATCCATGAAATCCTAACACATTTATTAGCTGCCCATACTAACGAATGTTTCCTTAAAGTTGCTTACAAAATGGAGTTAACAAAATAGAAAAATGGAAACAAGCGTTTTTCTAGAATTAACCACACCTAAAAGCTCAAAATACATTTTGTTTAAATATTATTGAATTGTACACTCTTTATTTTATTTCAGAGTACGTTGTTTACTACATACATACAACTACTAGACTACTTCAATATGTATGGCACTGAATCATACCACAAATAAGGCATGATGTTCCGGACCTTTGCTCGGGGTAATTTGGTCTAACTGTACCTCTAAACATTTTAATTGAATACCCCTGATCTAGACATACAGGGTGTCAGAAAGATGGGGCATCAAATTCACACACACACTAATTACACACAGAACTGTGAGTCGACCACAAACACAAAACGATCGTACCAAGTATTTCAACGTCAGGCTGAGAAACACACGTTAGGCTAATGTGCGCTGAAAAAACGGAAAAGCGATCATACCCTGTACCACTACGTCAGGCTTTGGGATAGTGGAGAAACGCCGGTTGAGAGGGTCTATCTCACCAGGGGCCAGGAAACCCTGTAAAATAGACAGTGAGGATGAGGACAGGTCAGACATGTACATTGAAAACCTGGCATGCAGAAGCTGGCCCTGTTGGACCCTTCCTTCTCACTAATGAGACGCCATATTGACTCAAATCATTTTTAATATATACAATATATATACAGTACCTGCTACTGTTACTATCTTATTAATATAGGAAATATTCAACGCTTTTATTTGGAAGTATGGAGTTGTGTATTTTTTGTTTACTTTGTGAAGCTAAAGGAAATAAAAATTGACTTGACCCCAAACTGTGTTAAACCGAAGCTAAAGCATTCGGTGACCTCTCACCTCTGCTAGCAGATTGCCCAGGACGTACAGAGACTGTCCCCACTTCAAAGGGAGTTTCCCTAGGGGCACTCTCTCCACAGAGTGTGGGTTCAAATACTCCTCATCCACCTGTTAGGTTTTCCAGAAAGCAAGACAGCTAACTTAGGAAGTAGACACACACTGAAAGATAATTATTGATTTCATTAAGCAATTGTTTCCAAACATTTAGGTCAGTTGACTGGGAAAAGGGTAAATCACAACTTACATGAACAGGACGAACACTGTAGAGTTCTGATAACAGACAGATCCATTAATCAGTCTTACCCTGTCAGGTGGAACGCTGTAAAGTTCTGGTAGTAGACGGATGCCATCCTTCTGTTTAATCAGAATACCATCCAGAGCTTCTCTGTATTCCTCAACCTGAAATGGAAACCCAAGTTTGTGAACTATTATAAGAGATCCTATAAATGTCTTTGCAGTTGCTATGTATTCTCTGACCTCATAACACACACCTGTTCGGGACTGTTGGTAAAGACTCCATCCAGTATGAGGTAGGTCCAGAACAATGGCCATTCACACTCAATGTTCTCAAACAGCTTCAACTCTGCTGACTCATAGTACAGACGATTAGGGTCCTGGGACGGAAAAAGAAATAGAATCACAGAATTAAGAAGAGAACAGTAACAGCTTCCTGAATGTACCGTGAAGCCAAGAAGGACAAGGAAAGATATTCATATGTAAAGTTCCAGATTCATGATGTTTCAGAAAAAATAAGGCAAGGAACTTGTATCAGATAGGAAGGATGAAATGGAAGGATTTGTACGTGAATGGAAGGATTGAGAACTACAGTATATAAACAATATATCCATCGCACAATAAGTCAAATGTATGAATCCGTTCTTCTTTTATTCCAAAAGAGATCCAGAATAACAAAAATTTATAAAACTGCACACACACTAATAGGCCTGTCATTTCGACTACTGGCAATTAATTATCCATATTGATTGGGGAGAAACTAAAGTGCATCACACAGTTGAAACTATCAGCATAAAACCGTGAAAACAAGCATGATCAAAACGATCATCAAAATGATATATCATATTTTTTATTTAGCTTTAGTAAATGAAGCAGTGACTTTAACAAATAGACTTTTACAAATGTTTTACAAACATTTCAAGCGGAAAGATTGTTTGGGCACATTACCTTGGCACTTTAGAAAGAGTTTCCATAGTGACAAGAGAGAAGCCCTTGCTTTGGCACTATCTGTTTACAAGGCAGATTTTTCCACTGGGTCAGCCCAAGTAAAATAAAACACCCAACAAAGCACTTAGTTTAAACAGCTCCCATTGCTGCAGACGTAAACGGTAATGAGGGAGGGAATGTGGGGAGACAGGAAGATGGAGAGAGACGAAGGGTGGAAGAAAAAGAGAAAAACCGTCAGACAGAATGATGCACATGAAAAAGAGGGGTACACTTTACTTCTTTAGGGGTTTTGTGTCCATCCCTGAGAAACCTACAGCATCCATATCGACCCTTAAGTAACAGAAACAAAAAAACTGAGAATTATGCCAAGCCAAACTAGTGCTCAGTGCTAGTGGTGTTTTTGACTATGAAATAAAATCCCCATACATTGCTCTGCAACACTGTATGTGATATACGAAAAAGGCAGCATTGCACATAACACTGTCCAGACCTGTAGTTTGGATATGATCTCCTCCTTGGTGGTGTTGACTATTGAGATGTCTTCTACAGCGAAAGCTGGGTAAGTGATGATGGCCAGCACTCCTGCGTCCACCTCTTTTGACATTGACGCCCTGGGAAGCATGGAGCTGAGGATGGACTGCAAATAGTGAAAACGCGGAGGGGAAGTAAGTGGGAAGAGATAGAGATAGAGAGAGAAGTGTATATTTTAATTTGCCCAAAAGAGTATTCCTTGATAAATAGGCATTGGGTAATGAATGTAATGTGTGTGTGTGTACCTGACAGTGCTGTATGTCGTCAGCCAGAGCATGCACCACAGAACCCGGGCCTCCTTTAGCTCCAAACAGGTTCAGCTCATCCAGGGCTTCCAGGGCTGCCTGTGAACATAATCCTTTTGTAAGAATGTAACCCTGACAAAAGGGCCACATTACCTTGACCCAATCAGGGCCATAGCTGACATGGGGAAAGTTGGATATGGTTCACAGGGCCCATGGCTTGGGGGAGCCTACTGATCCTAATAATACCCAGGCATATATCATTTCAGGGTGCCCAGGATTCCTGATAACGGCCCTGGTCCAAAGGGTTACATAACCTTCAGATAGTCTTCAAAGGCCTCTCCAAAGGCTATGTACAGAACTACATAATGACTACTACACAACCTTACAAGGCTGGTTACCAACATGACCCTGTCATGTAGCTCTGTCCCACATAAACGGTAACCAACTAATGCAATCATCTAACAGTATGTCAAGAATTTAAAGCAGAATAAAATGGCTGTATTATCTCCAATAGGATAATAAACAGCACAACCCAGTTTCCAATAAAGTTGTGACGCGGGGTAAAATGGAAATAAAAAAAGAACGAGATCATTTACATTTTGAATTCAATATAAAATAGTACAAAGACAACATTGCAAAAGCTGAAACAAAAAGAGATTGTTTGAGGATCTCATCACCTATGGTACATAATATCATTAAATTATTGAAAATCCAGAGATTTCTGTACGCATGGGGCAAGGCCGAAAACCCTTTCAGGGACGACCTTGCTTATTTCAGCAAGACAATGCCAAACCACAATCTGCATGGCTCCGTAGTAAAATATTATGGGTGCCAAACTGGCCTGCAGTCCAGACCTGTCACCCATTGTAAACATTTGGCTTATTATGAAACAAAAATTACAAAACATTTTAATTTTAATTAGCATTTCACGCAGCGTCCCAATTGTTTGGGAAACAGGGTTGTATTTTATTTACAATGTGGATACAATGTACCATGCCAAAGTAAGATACATTTCTAAGAAACTCCTGTACCCAGAACATGGAATCTGATACCAAGGAACGCCATTAAAGGTTTAGGGATAACTACGTGTGTGTGTTGACGGAAACAATGTGTGAAACTTAGCCGCACTCCACCATGACGGGATTCTCAGCTGCTCTGTGTGTGCACGTGCATGTCTGAGTGTGTGTGAATGACACTATTTGTTGAGGACATGAGTATGGACAGGGCAAAGGGTTGGAGAAATGTAGGAAGCAAGACGTTGAGAGACAAAATTAAGGTGCATTGTGGGTTTAAACAAAAGTAAAAGTGAAACTGGTGTACAATTTCTTCATCCACCACCAGGACTAGTAAATGTATAATACTCATTCATAAGCGGTGTATATGCAAACCATGATTGTAACTAGTATTTGGCATCAACAGGTCCGCTATTTGTTTCTGTTTGAACCGAGTGCAATTTATAAAACCCTTTAGCCGCAAAGAATTTTGGGTTAGCGCCTGCCAGCCCCTCTTTCTTAAACCTAACCAGGTCACATCTTGAACCTGCCAAGGGAGTGAATGAGTGAGAGAACGAGTTAGTGAGGGAGTGAGTTAATGAATTCGTGAATGAATGAGTAAATGAACAAGCAGCAGGCGGGAACACAATTTAGGTGGATTCTAAAGGTCGGCTGTCACACAGGTGTGAATCATTGTTGTCCTTTCGTGACCACAAGAAACGATGACCTTTAAAAACCCTCCACTGTGGCGCCTGAGTATGTGTGTGTTTAACCATGCCTCACTTTAGCCATGCCAATGGAGCTAGCGTTGAGCTCAGGGATCCCTTGGTTCGTCTTGTCTCCTCTCTCCCACATGCCGTAGTCCTGAAATACAAACATTTAAACCTTCATAGAGCATTCATGACTATGTGATTGTGGTTGTGATTGATGGGGAGACACTTAGACATGTAGCAATGCTTGCTGTTCTCCCCTTTTTCACTCATTTACAGTCTTTATTATTCTCTCGCATTAGGTTAATAATCTAATACCACAACCTGTACGTTTTCCATTATGCAAATTGGGAAATACGGGTATAGACCAGGAATTACACTCTTACCCCACAATAACCAGATCCTTTTTTCCGCTCTACTTCTTAAGTAATTGCACCCACCTGGTTTCACAAGACCAAATCATTCTCTGCTAAGGCGGTTGAAAGGCGGTTGCAAGTGGAACTGGCTTCTGGGTTCAGAGTTTAGTTTGAAGGAAAGAGACCGATTGGCATTTTGCCATGCTGGTTGTGTACTAGAGGATCCGTGCAATGCAAGTCAAGTTGAAATATAGTAAAACAATTTTCAACATGGTGATGCCATCAACAATGGCTGTCAGAGATCGTCCACAGACGGTTATGTCACCACTTCGCCCAGTGCTAGTTTGGATAGAAATGTACAGCCACCAAGTGAGCTGAAAGCATACTCCCGCTAATATCAAGTCTTTTAATGTCAAATGCACAACATAAGTGTTGTTCTAAGCAATGAAAGTCTTATGACACGCCACGAGTCATCTAAAAGCTATATTAAGACCTCTGACAACTCAAAACCAGCTATTTCTTAAGTTGCCTCAAGGTACAACGAAGAAAACAGATGTTCAATGACAGTTAATATGCACTACACAGAGCTTGAAGAAACACCTACAGCCACTTTGTAAGCTGCCTCAATGTAGAACATGAGGTTCTGCACCACATCCACCTCGTCCTGAGTGTACACGATGTGAAGGCCTGCAAGACAGTGCATAATAAAGTAGATTGTATCATGAGTTCAAGAAGAGAAATAATCATTCAAAACACATACAGAATTGTCTTAACTGGGATCACTGAAGGCTGTTGCATAGACACTATCTTTACCCCCTCCACACAAACACCAACTCTACCTGAGGCTGTCATCTGTGCGAGGAACAACAGGAACAAGGAGGTAGCATCCACTTGCAGGTGGCCCCACTGATCGTCCCCGACCACGGTTGCACATGTCCTGGTGTTATACTTAGCGTGGAGGCAGTCCGCTGTGCTCTTGCTGTACTTAAACTTCTCCACCTTTTCCAGCTACAGGAAAAAACAGGATTCTGTTACAATCCAAATAACATTCAGTGATTAAGATAGACCCCTTCAAAGTGAACACAAATACATTTCAGATTAACTGTACACACTTAAGAATTTGGAGAAACATGAAATTAAGTTTAATTGACTATAAGGTGTTTAGTTGCATAATGTTTCTGACACGATTTATACAGTTGTGGTCAAAAGTTTACATAGACTTGTAAAGAACATGTATGTCTTGGCAGTATATTATTATCCCAATAATTACTACAACTCTTATTTTTTTGTGATGGAATCATTGGAGCTTCTTTGTCACAAAAATCTGTCATGAAATTTGGTTCTTTTATGACTTTATTATGGGTCTTCTCAAAATGTGACCCTATCTCACTGCCTGAATAAGATTACAACATCTTTCACAAGTCTGTCTCCCTGCGTGTGTGTCTATCCCTATAAGCCAGCGTGACAAACGTAGCATCAGTTGTTGTCCTTCATAGACATCAGTTTGTAGCCATCATTTCCTCAGTAGGTTAACCAGGAGTTCTTCACCAACTAGTAGGGCTCTCCATTCATGACCCCATAACCCACTGCGAGTACGGAGTGAATCATTGTCAATTAGCCATGTATTCTTTGTATTCATGTATTTTGGTGCTCTGTAGTTGCCAAGAAAATTCTCAACAACTTCTTTGTATGCTTCCAGGTGATATTCTCAGGCACACTAACAGATCTTCGAACTGCTCGTCATTGATGACGTGTCTGATCAGTGGACCAACAAAAAAGCCTTCTTTAATCTTGCCATCTGTTATTCTTGGAAAGTCTAAACCATCACTTTTCATTTGTCCCAGTTCCACGTGAAGAGGAAGCACAGTTCTACGTGAAGAGGAAGCACAGTTCCACATGAAAAGGAAGCACAGTTCCACGTGAAGAGGAAGCACAGTTCCACGTGAAGAGGAAGCACAGTTCCACGTGAAGAGGAAGCACAGTTCCACGTGAAGAGGAAGCACAGTTCCATGTGAAGAGGAAGCACAGTACCACGTGAAGAGGAAGCCCAGTTCCACATGTGTCTGTCCAGGGACAAAAATCTTATGGAGTGGCAAGCTATTTTTAATGTAATGTGACTCTTCAGCACGACCGTCCCATTCACAAATGCAACCACAGTACTGGGTATATCCAAGCTGCATTCCAAGTATCAGAGCCACTATTTTGAGATCTCCACAGACGATGCTTCAACATAAGTTTTCATCAGTTCCATGTTTCTTTAATTTGTACAGCATAGCCTACATGTATTGAAGGGTGGGTATTGCATTGAATAAATAGACACAGATTCTTACACAACCCAAAGATGCGAACAAATTGTCAATGACAGAAAACCAGATTGTCAAACTGTGTTCAGAAAGTGAAAATCATCTTGGCGGGTTCAAAAGAGACATTTACGCATGTGCTGACAGCAAACACCATCCCTGCAGTCTTGAACCCAGAGGTTGTGCTTTTGTTTGTTACTAAATCTTATTAACATGGAAAATGGGTTGCCTTTACAGTACATTAACCAAAGTGGCATTTTCATTTAGGAGTGTATAGATTTTGTGTGTGTGATACCTACCTGTCTCATTATGCATTGTAGAACGCCTCTCATTAGCTTTACCACGCTCTGCAACGAAAGAGAGGGAGACAGAAAGTGAGACGGACCAGCAGGCAAACATGTTAAACCCTGTCCTTTTCCTCACCTCGTCACTCCATCCAAGAAGAGAAACCCTAAACCACACACACTCATAGTGTAAATAACCAACCTGCTGGAAGGATCTGCACTGCTACTAATAACCCCATAGGATATTATATTAACAAGAATCTAATTTGATTTCTTTTGGCAGGGATTCTATGAAATGCCTTTTCCTGAACACCACCCAAAGATTATGCCTTCAACGTAGCAGGAACCGCCAACATCCTTTGGTGACACATAAAACCTTTAAAAGGTCTTTAAAGGTCCTTTAATAAGCTCTCTACATTCTCCTCTCCCCTTACCACTACAGAAACATTAACCCGTTCCAGTTCCAAAACCTAAGACTTGTCCCTTCCTGCTTCAAAATAAACTGACAAAAATAGCTTTAATCCACCTGTTCCAGTTCATAGGCCTTGGCTTTGTCTTCATCTCTGTCAGCGTTCTTCCTGTAGGCCAGACTGAGAGCCCAGACTGACAGAATGCTGTAGACGTTATCTCTAACCCATGCATCAGGCTGCTCTCCACTGGCCGGGAGGAGACCAGTCACTGGGTCCTGCAAGCAAGAAAAGGTTAGGGGTTAGGATTTGGAAAAGTACTCCAGTCAATGGGTCCTATACTGTGACGGTCTGCATTGTGTTATCAAGATTGTTTAAAAGATATGTTATATTGGACAAATATTAGCACATATTTCATTAAATACATTACATCGCACAAGTTAATCACAACAAAAAACGGAACAATGAAACCTAACAGAGGCCAGCAGATTTGATAGATTTGCAATATCTGTTGCTTTATCCAGTTGGTGAGCATAAAAACAGCCATCGTATTCTTGTTAAAAGCCGTTCATTTACGTCTTGGGCCATCTCATAAATCCTGCATTAGACTGTATTGTCCAAAAATGTATGTTATTAATTAACCATAACATCAGTGTTGAGTTATTTGACTCAGGGTAATATTGCCGATCTCCACCATCTTTTTTTGCAATTTTTGTGCCATGCAACCAAGGTATTTCCTGGCCTTACTTTTGAAAGACTCCTGTTAGTGAGTAAAACGGTGAAAAAAAGCACCAGGCATTTCATTAAATGTCAGATTATATCAGATGAACCAATTCAATTTATAAGGTGCAGGCAAACAAGAAACAAGAAAGAAACAAACAAGAAAGAAAATATAGGCGAGCCTAAATTGGCCAGGCCGCATGTAGAAGCAATTGTGCTGAGCAACAATGGGGGTTTCATTTATAGCCAGCTTTGTACAGTGGCCAATTATCTACAATTTAAATTTAATGCGATAAATTAGAAACAGATTACTGTAGATGGCTAGCTAACAGTAGCCCACCTAACATGAAAACATTGACAGTCAAGTAATATTCATAATTATTTTGTTTCAGGTAACTCTATTTACTTGCTCTACTTCAAACAGTTGAACTTAAAAATAGAGAAAAAAGGAACAGAAGCAAAGACAATTGTATACAATTGGTGGAAGGAACAATTTGTATACTACTTGTTTGTCAATTAGCATAATACACACTGCTCAAAATAAAGAAATAAAGGAAATGCTTAAAACATAAATTAGATCCCGGTGACGAGAGACAGCGGGAGAAATAAGTATTGAACATGTCACCATTTTTGTCAGTAAATATATTTCCAAAGGTGCTATTGACATGAGATTTTCACCAGATATTGGTAACAACCCATACATAGTAATCCATTCATACAAAGAAACTAAAACAAGTTCAGAAATTAAGTTAATGTTTTATGGAAGGTTTCGTTGCAAGTTTTAGGAAATATTTACATTTGTGGCAAAAAAACATAGCCGCCCTGGCCAAAGGTTAGTTAGCCACACTGAATTTCGGTTGCCTGGCAACCAGAATGAGACCATGCAAATGGCTGCTGCATCTGAAGTTTGCAAGTAATGCTAGCTAGCTGAGTACTGTTAATGCAGTGACAATTAAATGGCACTGACTTCAACCATGGAACTTACTTTGTCAAAGGTAAAACTAACACAGGTCACATTATAAAAACGTTTTGTATTAAAGTATTAAAAAATATCTAAAAGGAAAAATTCTATATATTGAAATTGCATCGTTGTTGGGCAGAGACTATGTTTATTTATCTCTGTTAGCAGACCACTTAGGTTAAATTTAATGATTGCCGTCTTTTCCAAAAGTCAAAATCAAATGTAAAAATATAAGGAATACAATTTAAAGATACCATCGTTGTAGTTCACAACTAATTTATTATTTACTACGTATTTTCTGCTGTTGAATCGAATTTAAGTGTTAGCCTGTTCATCCTTTGCACAGGTCAGGTTTTTATATTGGGATTGACGTGTTTGATGGCAAACCTATGAAGACAAACTAGATGTTTCTTTGGACAAGGACCCAGTTAAGTAGACCCAGTGCAAAGGAATGTTTCATTCTGTTCATTGTGTGTGGGTGGGATCTGACCACCCCACCTGTGCAGTTGTGTGTGTGCTGTAATCAGTTGTAATATGCAAGTTGTACTTGCATATTTTGATTTATTTTAAGATGTACAACAGCAAACATAGTGGTGCACCCAGGTGATTGTTAATAGCTTATAATTGAAATAAACATATTTATTTTCAGTTATTCAGTAATATTTATGTTACATTTGAGTGAACGTAAATTTTTACAACTGTAATTACACCTCCTGGTCTCAAGTTGTTGTTTGCACAAGGCTTCCTCCGAGCTATCTTTTTGCCAGCTATTCAGTCTTTTTTAATGCTGGAGATGGTGGCTAGCTAGCTAGCTAACTTTGTTTTCTATTTGGGAGATGACCAGTTGTGTTAATTCACTGCCAGTACACAGCTGGACAATAGACACAGCTTCGGTGACAGCGACCCCACTTTACAATTTCTTGGTATTGTACCTTTTCTAGTTTCCTGAATACAACTCTAAGAACATCACAGGTGGGTAAAATACATTTGTCCATCAACATAACATATTTTTGCATAGTTACTTGATTTTCTTCACAAATTTCTTTTAAACAGATTAGTTGGGAGAGAGAAATATTTTGTTGCTGGTAGACATGTTCGTTGCAGTTTGTCTATCATAACATAACAACAATAGGCTAACAATTAATAGCTTGTGGTCTTCCTGGAATCAGTTTTTTTTTCCAAATCAATAGATGAGCAAGTCACTCTGGCTGGAGTAGTATGTGCAACTAGCTCATGTTTAATTGGTGTGTATTAGGTGAGATACAATGCCTACAAAAATTATTCACCCCCCTTGGATGTATTCCCCTTTTGAACATAAAATCATGGTCAATATAATTTGTCTTTTTTGATAAGAATTTGCCAAAAAAGCTTCTTTCATGTCAAAGTGAAAACATATTTTTACGAACTAGGAGATGGCTACAAAAAGATTTTCAACTCACTGGACACCCCACAGAGTTCAGTTGAATCCATCATTAAGAAATGGAAGGAGTATGGCACTTGTTCAAATCGCCTAGAGCTGGCTGTCCTCACAAACTGAGTGAACGGCAAGAAGAAGACTTGTTAGGGAGGCCACCAAGACACCTACGACCACTCTGAAGGAGTTAAAAGCTTCAGTGGCTAAGATGGGAGAGACTGTACATAAAACAACTGTTGCCGGGTTCTTCACCAGTTGAAGCTGTATGGGAGAGTGGCAAAGAGAAAGCCACTGTTGAAAAAAGCTCATGTGAAATCTCGCCCGGAATTCGCCCAAAGGCATGTGGGAGACTCCATAGTCAATTGGAAGAAGGTTCTTCTTCTGTTTTTTGACCATCAGACTAGACGCTATGTTTGGCGAACACCAAACACTGCACATAACCACAAACACACCATCTCCACCGTGAAGCATGGTGGTGGCAGCATCATGCACTGGGGATGCTTCTCAGCAGCAGGCCCTGGAAGGCTTGTAAAGGTAGAGGGGAACATGAATGCAGAAAAATATTGCCAAATCCTGGAGGATAATCTGACACAGTCTGCAAGAGAACTACAACTTCGGAGAAGATTTATTTTCCAGCAAGACAACGACCCAAAGCATACGGCAAAAGCTACACAGAAATGGTTCAAAGACCACAAGGTGAATGTTCTGGAGTGGCCAAGTCAAAGCCCAGATCTAAATTTGATGGACTTGAAAAGAGCTGTTCACACCTGATCCCCGAGCAACCTGACAGAGCTTGAGCTGTTTTGCAAGGAAAAATGTGCCAGCCTGATAGAAACATATCCACACAGACTCAGTGCTGTGATTGCAGCCAAAGGTGCATCTACTAAATACTGACCTGAAGGGGGTGAATATTTATGCAATCATCTACTTTACCGTACCTATTTTTAATTAATTGATATTATTTTGGAAAATCCCTGTCAAAAAGCCAAATTATAATGACCATGATTTCATGTATAAAAGCAACAAAAGGGTGAAACATCCAAGGGGGGTAAATACTTTTTATAGGCATTGTATGTCTTATTTCACCCAGTTTGGATTAGAGATCTGTTATATTTTACCCAGCATACAACCCTCACACCAGAAATGCTTAGTCTCTCTTTTGCTGCCAAGTTCAACAAAGTACATGTGAAAGGCAAGAAAACTATATATAGAGAGAGCAGATTGCATGGCAATAATGACACATTGTATGGGATCGGATGAACGGAGAGATGATAGGGACCCAAACGCTCGACGTGAAGGAGCTAAGTATGGATGATCAATAGGGATGGTATGGGTTGAATGGAGACGGGGAATGTGCCCGGATGTAACGAGCGATGAAAATGCTCAGGCGAAATGAGCTGAACGAACGTAGATTAAATATCTATCGCTACATAGAAAACAGGCTGGAATGCCAAAATCAACTGCGAAATACGCAGGAGCCAAAAACTAGAGAGACGTAGGGGTTAACTGACGTAGCACTGTGTTTGAACTGGCACTGGGGAGCTTATATAGGGTACTGATGAGGGAGATGGGAGACAGGTGTGAGCAGTTGGTGCTTAGTGACTGAGGTGCATTAACACGTTACGGCCACCAGATGGTGCGCTGGGACGTGTAGGATTGGGTCAGGGCGAAACCCTGACAGGACCCCCCCCGTCCACGGACGCCACCTGGCGGCCTCCCGACACGGCCAGTGTGAGCACGATGGTAGTCCCGGATGAGGGAGTGGTCGCGAATCCGGGACCGGGGTTTCCCAGCTGCGGTCTTCGGGTCCATAACCCTCCCAATCAACCAGATATTGCAGGCCGCGACCCCGTCGGCGCATGTCCAGAAGGCGACGGACGATGTAGGCAGGGTGGTTGTCGATCATCCGAGGAGGAGGAGGAGCCGGGGGCGCGGGACAGAGAGGACTGGAGGAGACGGGTTTGAGCTGCGAGACATCGAAGACGTGATGTACACGCATGGATGCGGGCAGCTTGAGGCGGACAGAACAGGGATTGACGACCGCTTCCACGGAGTAGGGGCCGACATTACGAGGAGCTAATTTACGAGCCTCGACCTTGAGGGGCAGGTCCTTCGCCAGGAGCCATACCTGCTGCCCGGGCACGTCTCAAAATGCGTCGACAACGCCTGAGGTACGCCTGGACAGAAGGAACGGCAACCACCACCTCCTGCGAGGGAAACAAAGGGGGTTGATACCCCAGGCAGGCATGAAAAGGAGACAGCCCGGAGGAGGAGCACACCAGCGTATCATGAGCATATTCCACCCAGACGAGGTGGTTATACCAGGTGGCAGGGTTCGCTGAAGTGACCGTACGGAGGGCAGCCTCCAGCTCTTGGTTGACCCGTTCAGTTTGACCATTTGATTGGGGGTGATATCCGGAGGATAGACTAACACTTGCCCCCAGGCCCCAAAAGGCCTGCCAAACGTGCGAGACGAACTGGGGACCGCGGTGCGACACCAC
Organism: Novumbra hubbsi; assembly: GCA_016801125.1. Lineage (NCBI taxonomy): Eukaryota > Metazoa > Chordata > Actinopteri > Esociformes > Umbridae > Novumbra > Novumbra hubbsi. The sequence goes on from JACXGK010000528.1 coordinate 43,124, forward strand.
ATCGTGGGGTATACCGTGTGGGCGGAGGACATGAGAAACAAGGAGGTCAGCAGTCTCTTTCGCGGGTCAAGGCCACGAAATGTGCCATCTTGGAAAAGCGGTCAACGATGGAGAGGACGGTGGTCATACCGTTCGAGGGAGGGAGACCGGTGATAAAGTCCATTGAGATGTGGGACCAGGGTCGAATAGGCACCGGCAGGGGGTGTAGGAGACCGGCAGGTGCGCGCGTGGATGTCTTGTTGCGTGTGCACTCAGTACAAGCGGTAAAGTACTCCCTGGCGTCCTTGGCCATGGTTGGCCACCAAAAATGACGTTGAAGGAAAGACAGAGTGCGATTCACTCCTGGATGACAGGTAACAACGGGAGGTGTGAGCCCAAGTGAGGACCTCCGTACGAACTGCGTCGGGAACGAATAGTTGATTGCGAGGTCCAGTACCTGGGTCTGGTTGCTGCTGTTGTGCCTGATGGTCGTTTCTCTGTCCCAGGTGAGGCCCGCACAGAGACAGAAAGGGGGAAGTATGGAAGCTGACACCTCGTCAGTATCATCCGGGGTGTGCATCCTGGAGAGTGCGTCGGGTTTTGTGTTCCTGGATCCGGGGCGGTAAGTAAGTTGAAACCGGAAACGTCCAAAGAACAGTGCCCAACGTGCCTGTCTCAAGTGTAGATACGATACATTTTTGTGGTCCGTCCAGACGATGAACGGGTGATCCGCACCCTCTAGCCAATGACGCCATTCCTCTAATGCAAGTTTAACTGCCAGGAGCTCTTTATTCCCGACGTCGTAATTCTTTTCCGTGGGGGACAGTTTCTTAGAGAAATAGGCGCATGGATGGAGTTTTTGGTCCCATGGTGTGCGTTGCGATAAAACAGCTCCCACGCCTGTATCCGACGCATCGACCTCAACGATAAACTGGAGTGCCGGATCGGGTTGCACGAGAACGGGTGAGGAAGTGAATCTTCTCTTCAGTTCTTGGAAAGCGTTCTCGGCCTCTTCGGTCCAGCGGTATGTCGTCTTTACTGACGTTAGGGCCGTGAGTGGTGCGGCCACCTGACTGTAATTCCGTATAAACCGACGGTAAAAGTTGGCAAAGCCGAGGAAGCGCTGCAGCTGTTTGAGCTGTTTGCGGTCACCTGGGGTTGGACACTCAGTAACCGCAGTCACTTTTGCTGGGTCCATCTCCACGCGTCCCAGGGAGAGGACATGACCCAAGAACGAGACGGTGGAGACGTGCAAGTCGCTCTTCTCCAGTTTCACGAATAAGCGATTATGGAGCAGTTGCTCCAGGACGCGCCGGACGTGAGTGATGTGCTCAAGCAGAGAGGAGGAGAAAATCAAGATGTCATCCAGATAGACGACAACAAATCTATTTAACATGTCCCGGAGGACGTCGTTGACCAAGGCTTGGAAGACGGCGGGGGCGTTCGATAGACCAAAAGGAACCACCAGGTATTCAAAATGACCCAAAGGGGTGTTGAACGCTGTATTCCATTCATCGCCCTCCTTAACGCGCACCAGATGGTATGCGTTGCGCAGGTCTAGTTTTAGTGAAAATGGATGCCTCTCTGAGTGGAGTGAAAGTAGAGCTGAGGAGTGGCAAGGGGTATTTGTTACGAGTTAAATGGCATTGAGAGCCCGGTAGTCTCCGGTAGGGACGTAGTGAGCCGTCTTTTTTCCCTACATAAAAGAACCCTGCACCGACAGGGGAGGAGGAGGGACGGATGATTCCAGAAGAAAGCGAATCGCGGATATACCGCTCCATGGTTTCCGTCTCCGGTTTCGATAAATTATATAGGCGGCCGCTGGGCAGGGACGCGCCCGGAAGCAGGTCTATAGCCAGGTCATATGGACGATGTGGGCGTTTAAGGCGTCTTCCTTACTAAACACGGCAGCTAGGTCGTGATAGTCTCCGGGAACGGCGCATAAATCAGAAGGGGGCACGGGTGCCAAGGAAACATGCGGTGCTGGGGTGTCCGCTGAACCAAGGCAGTGCTGGAAGCACTGAGAGCCCCAGGAACTGATTGCGCCCAAAACCCAATCCACTCGTGGATTATGGAGACGTAACCATGGCCGACCGAGGATCACAGGGGACATGGGGCTGTCGATATGAAAGAAGGATACTTTTCCCGGTGATTTCCCGCGAGGACCAGTTGAAGAGAGTTGGTTTGGAGAACTACGGAGGCAATAGTTCGGCCACTTAGTCCCCAAACCGTCACGGGAGGCGTAACGGGAGAACAGGCGATGTCATTCTGCTCGACAAGTCCCTTGTCCATAAAATTGCCGTCCGCGCCGGAGTCGACGAGGACGTGGACGTGGTGGTCGTGGCCCAGTGGATGGTAGCCTCTAGATCTTCCGTAGGGGAGGAGGAGGTTTGCGCCTTGCCCGTCCATAACTCCTCCTTTACGGCTGGGCAGTGACGTTTCCCTGTAACGTTGGACAAGATGCCCCATCGGCCATGCGACGTGCTCTTTCGGCCCTGGAGAGGCGTGTCCGTCCCAGCTGCATGGGCTCTAGTTCAGACTCAGGGTCTCGTGGATGTCTCACCTCAGGGTCTGTGGGTAGGTGTCTGGTCTGAGACAGATGCGCGGGGATGGTGTGCGGGAGTCCGTTCGCGCCGTCGTTTGCGGATCCGATAATCGACTCGCTGGGCCAGCGCTATCAATTGGTCCAGGGTTTCTGGCTCCTCTCTGGAGGCGAGGTCGTCTTTAAGGGTCTCCGAGAGGCCGTTCAGGAACCCACCCTGCAAGGCCGGCGTTATTCCAGCCACTCTCAGCTGCAAGGATCCGGAAATCAATAGAATAGTCTGCTACACTGCGCGTCCCTTGACGGAGCTTAAGGAGCTGCCGTCCTGCCTCCTTTTCCCCCTCTTGTTGGGAAAAGACTTTCAATAACTCCTCGGTGAACCGCCCGTAGGAGGAACAGAGTGGGCTCTCTGACAACCAAATAGCAGAGGCCCAAGCAAGGGCCCTGCCGGAGAGAGCGCTGACCAAGTACTCTATCCTCGCCCTGTCCGAAGGGTAGGTGAGTGGTTGTTGTTCAAACAGTAGCGAACATTGCAATAGGAACGGACGAACCCGACCGGGCTCACCCGTAAAGCGCTCAGGAGGAGCGACATGTGGTTCCTGATGGACTGGCGGGGTGGAAGAAGAAGACGGGTGGTTAGGACCGGTCGTGTCAGTCTGCCTAAGGGCGTCCGCTCTTTCCTGCTGTCGTTCGCTCTGTAGAGTGACTACTAGCTCGGTGAGAGTGTCCGACAGGTTTTGTAGTAGGTTCTCATGTCGTTGGATGGCGGCGCCCTGTGCGTGAAGGGCATGGTGAATGGGGTCGGCTGGGTCCATGGTGGCCAGTTCAATCTGTAAGGGATCGGATGAACGGAGAGATGATAGGGACCCAAACGCTCAACGTGAAGGAGCTAAGTATGGATGATCAGTAGGGATGGTATGGGTTGAATGGAGACCGGCGATGCTGACGGGGAATGTGCCCGGATGTAACGAGCGATGAAAATGCTCAGGCGAAATGAGCTGAACGAACGTAGATTAAATATCTATCGCTATATAGAAAACAGGCTGGAATGCCAAAATCAACTGCGAAATATTCAGGAGCCAAAAACTAGAGAGATGTAAGGGTTACCTGACGTAGCACTGTGTTTGAACTGGCACTGGGTGAGCAAAACTGGGGAGCTTATATAGGGTACTGATGAGGGAGATGGGAGACAGGTGTGAGCGGTTGGTGCTTAGTGACTGAGGTGCATTAACACGTTACGGCCACCAGATGGTGCGCTGGGACGTGTAGGATTTGGTCAGGGCAAAACCCTGACACACATATCATATACACCACTCAACCAGTATTCCTCAAGAGCACATACACAAAACAACAGACTCACATGCCACTAAATTGTGGATGAAATGAACTATGCCATCATTGACCTTGGACCGCAGAAGGTACCACTGGTTATAGACATAGCTGTAAACATGAAGACAGCTTGGTCTATAGTGGAGGTGGCCTACCCTCACATCACACCCATTGGCTGTGCCTCTATTGAACCTGCTCAAACATATGATTATACTGAAAACTATGGATACACTCCTTAAGAGAACCAAGGTTTGGTTACGTATGTGAAGGCCTATCACGTTATTGCAGCAATCTTACCAAGCAAAGAGAACAAAAAAAGGTAAAATTTCTGGGGAAATGGTCAAATGGGCTTGCCGTTGCACCAGTTGTACCCGGTGTTCAGCTGTGTACTGGCAGTAAGTTATCACAGATAAAGCAGCAAAACTCCTATTGGCAGGATAAAAACAGCAAGTTGTTTCCCTGCATCAACACACCTTGTCGGGCACATTGTGGAACTCCGCGAGAGATACACTGAGGGTTTGAGAGTGCTGTCTTCCCGGTGGTTTGAGAGTGCTGTCTCCCCGGTGGTTTGCCTGCCAAACTAGAGCTGAAGTAATGGTGGGGTGCCACACCGTACATGTTGCTAGCTACCCGTTGTTTAGTGTGGCAAAAACTTGAATATTTCCTGAACCTTGCCACAAAAACGTCCACAAAACAATAGCAACACAACCACGAGAAGCACATTTTGATACCACACTGAAGCTGCCCATCAACACTGAAAGGGGCGGTGTCATCATCCAGTCATGTTTCCCTATGAAATGACAATATAGCAATCTGCAGATGTACACTGCTCAGACAATGAAGAGAACATGTAATCAAAATATAACACCAAGTCAATGATACTTCAGGGAAATCAATCTGCCCAGTTAAGAAGCATAAGCGATTGTGACTCAATATCATTCAGGTTGCAAAGGGAGTCCAACTCCTTCAGGATGGCACATCCATATGTGCCATTGCAAGGTTTGCTGTATCTCCCAGTACAGTCTCAAGAGCATAGAGAAGAACCCAACCCAGCAGCAGGACCGGTATCTACTCTTTTGTGCAAGGAGGAACAGGGGAAGCACTGCCAGAGCCCTCCAAAATGAACTCCAACAGACTACTTGTGTGCATGTTTCTGTCCATGAGGGCCCAACGTACTCTAGTGGGACCTGTGCTTATAGCCCAGCACAGTGCGGCTTAATTGGCATTCAACAGACATTGGCACCCCGTTCTAGGGTATCAGGAATGCACTGATGATCTCACAGGTGAAGTGAATAAAACTGATAATCTCCAAACAAGCGATGGTAAACAAGTTCTCATAGTCAATGTGTTGGATACAGGAGAAATGGGCAAGAGTAAACACCTGTGCAATTTTGACAAGGGCCAAATTGTTATAGCCAGACGACTGGGTCAGAGCATCTCCGAAATGGCAAGGCTTGTGGGGTGAGTCAATATTTATTACTGAGGAGGATACAATATTGAATCTCAATATCTATTGTGATCACGTTGATGATTACCAAAGTAAAAACATGCATGTAAACATCGTAGATAATCTTCCTTAAAAAATAGCCTACATAATGTGATATTAAACTGAAATCAAGTTAAAGTTCAGTGTTTTCTATTTGCAGCCTGTGTTAAACTATTCGTTTAACTGGTTTAAACATTTGCAATGTTTGTGCTGTTGTCATAACTAGCATAGATAGATTAGGTATAATTTCTCATCCCTTGAGGTATATGTGCTCCCATGTTAAGTGTGTTAGCAGGCACTGACATTGAAGCCAAAACTCTTAATTTAAAAATGCATACTTTTGTCATATGTGGAACAATATCTTGGTACCACACGGTAGCTTGAAGCAGACGTCTTTGCAAGCGGTTGCAGTGATAACTCAGACTGACATTGAACAACCATAAAGTATTTAAACAAAAGTAGTCGAAGTATTTGCAAAATATACCTACATCAACCGCTCAAAAAACAATTAAGGACGTACTAGGCATGCCTTTTGCCTCCCGTGAAGTGCATCTCGTTTGCTTTTATTTTGCTGAAAATGGCATAAGCTGGTGATTTGTGTATTGCACAAAATTCGATAAATCGTGCATCCCCAAACACCACTATTCTTTTTTTAAACAACCTTGCAGTGTATCCTTCTTAGTCCTGGTGTAGCATTCTGTGAATGGTGGTGGCTGACTATTAGGCCTACCTCTAAAAGAATGTTGCTGTTCTATTTGACCTTATTAAATTAGTATGGTGAGCATTTTCCTATCATTCGTTGTACTTACAAAGGGCACTATATTTTCATTTGTCTACTGTTTTGTCATGCCCAGTTAGTGAAATCTGACTCTTAGGAAGGAACTCTGAGGATCAAACCCAAATGGCACCCTATTCCCTATTAGGCTGTGATCAAAAGTTGTGCTCCAAATTTGGCATAGGATGCCTCTGGGCCAAGAGGAAGCACTCTGACAGGCAACATTACCACCGACACCCACACAGCAATGTTACCCACCATAGATAGTGTGTGTGTGCGCTTGTTCTTCAAGGGCAATTACTAATTGGGAACAGAATTCCTCATAAAAGAGTGTTACATCTAGGAAAACCTCTTCTCACATTTTGACTTTTGGAAAGGGTATTTTCAGCTTTGGGGTTATGTTTAAGTTTACGGCTACATATAGGTTTAAGGTTAAATAATTATGTAAGGTCAAATATGATTTCAAATCATTTCAAATATGATTTTAAATGTAATTTCAAAGTTATTCCCCTAAAATCCTCATGTTATGCATAACAACTTTTTCAATAAGAACTTATTTTATATGATCAAAGTATGTAAACAACATGAATCTTCTGCGATCTGGTGTGTTCAATGATAGTTAACATGTCCGGTCACGATGGACAGGTCAGTTCGTTTAGTTTAGATTTCAGATTGAATGACATGGTTCTGAGAAATAGAGTGAACGCCACTTACTTGATACTGAAGTATGGTTTGATGTACTATCCGAGCATAGTTGTCAAGTTTGACTCCCGAGTTACTTCGACTTCGCATGTTGTATATTCATACAAATCCGTGGTTCAAAAAAAGATAAACGTCAGTTATTTGTTTGACTCGCCATAACTTCAAAAATATCTCAAGTTACGTTCGAAAATGTACTTTGTTCTGGTTAGCAACAATAGCATCAGAATAGGAACACAACGGACATCGTCGCACAAAACTCTCTTGCGCCTTGACAACTCTGCATTTTCACAGCATTGAACTAATACGATTTAAGTGGAAAGATACAAAGAGATTACTTTGCATCATTGATATCGAATATACTACAACTGACAGCGACTTTCTGGAGAGAAGAAATTATCGGAAGTGTCACCCCAACATGGGACGAATTACATCCAGGAAGAGAGCGAAAACATTCAACAAAGTAACAGTCACACTTACAATCAAATAACACAATATATTAATGTTTTCTAAATTGAATAAGACACAATTGTGGTATAGTATAGTTAATAGACAATTGAGTCGTGTTAGCAGAGGTTTAGTAAATACGTTTTATGTGTCTGCAAGGACAGAAGGGGGTAGATCTTCCAGCTGTAAGGTTATATGACACGTGGGTACACTGCCACAGTTAAAATCGAAACAAAAATAATATCGATTTTTGGTTTTGCGGCAAGACATTAGTTTAACAGTATATGAAAGTTTAGGGCTAGCTTTTATTAACTGTCTGTGTTTATCCGTTTTTTAAAAGGGCGATCCTTAATAGAGCACTATCATTTGACGAACACGTAGGTTTCTTTATAGTCAATAAGGTGTTGCTGTATTATTCATTTGTCAAAAGAGTTGTTCCCAGTAAGCAATATCAGCGTCATCATTTAATTACATATCTGCAGTGTTGGGAATACTACTAATACAATCTAGTTAATATAGTTTAAACTTAAGAAAATAGCCAAAGCTACAGCATAATCCTCTCCTACGCCCTTGTGCTGAAAAAAGTGAACATGTCATATAATCACATATCTGCAGTGTTGGTAATACTACTAATAAAATCTAGTTAATATAGCTTAAACTTAAGAAAATAGCCAAAGCTAAAGCATAATCCTCTCCTACGCCCTGTGCTGAAAAAAGTGAACATGTTCACCACACCTTGTTTACCACTTGGGGGCGGCAGACATATACGCTTCAATTAAACAATACAAGGTGGTTTCCTTAACCTATGGACACTGGTTTCTGGAAGCTGATTGACCCTAAGCCATGGTTTATTGGATTTTATAAACCAGATAATTAACCCTATAAAACCTGGTTGGCTAAAAAGCCTTTTTATATTACAAACTACATACAAAACGCTTCTTATTGTTCCAATTAGAGTGGTAACCATTTCTAATGTCATTAAGGCACATGTATTTTGTGGCCTATATATGGCAAATTAACCAGACATTGTAAGAATTACATACATTACTGGAACTAGATACTGTTCCTGCCTAGATCACTTTGTATTGTTCATTGTAAATTATAGTGTCAGTATACACACAGTACCACATAATGACAAAGTGAGAACATGTTTTCGGAAATCTGTGACCATTTTTGAAAATCAAAACTAAAATATCTAATGTACTGAAGAATCCAGATCCTTTGCCAATACAGTCCGAATTGAGCTCAGATACATCCTGTATGTTTGATATCATTGACATGTCTCTTGAACCTGCGGCAAATGCAATAGATGGGACAAGATATAAAAAGGCACACACACATAAGGTCTCACTTAACAGGGCAATGCCACTTTATCAGACGATAGCACTTTCTTCCAAGATGCCTCTGACTTCTCTACATTCTTGTGTTGCATGCTTCAGACGTTTACTTTTGTGATGAGTTTGTAGATAAGGTTTTCTTATAGTTGCTGTTCCATCCAGATCATGTTTGTGCAACGCTCACATGTGAACCACTAGTCCTGTGTCAGGTAAACATTTCTGCCTTCGAGCAGCTTTTTAGATGTTTCTTGGTTTTCCAGATCTCTTAACATCAACACTTTGTTTATTACATTTTGGACAGTGAAAATTGGATGCAGGAACCGTAGATCTCTTTTCATAGTCTTTATCTGCTTTTTTCTCTTGTATTGCTCAATATTGCTCTGGTGACTCTTATGAACAACTTAATTCTGTCCTGAAACAACTGCTTCATCTTCGTCCTTGATAGACTTGCAATCTCACGGCCACATACTACATGTCTCTGTATGTGGCCGAGAATGCTAAATATCAGTAGAATTACAATCAGCCTGCTAATCTCTTCAAGGCTGTTGTAAGTTTGCGGAGGGGCTGTTATTTTGTTGTTATGAGAAAGCCTGCTCCATGAAGCAATCGAAATAGCAGCCTACTTCCAAATTAGCAATGTCCGGGTTATTAGGCATTCTGGAAAATATTTTTGTCCGTTTACTGTTGCGGAATTGCAACATTCTGGTGCACGTAATTAAAGACAAGAGCAGTCATCAGCACAGTCCAGAGCATCACAGTCTAGATGTCAGTCCAGTATATCTCTGCCTCTGCCTGATGCACACCCAGGCACTTAGAAGAGAAGTCATCAGTTTAGGTGAGGGCAGCCAAAAGATCAGCAGTGATAGAGCAAAGTGCTTAAGGGTATAGAGTTTGAGCATTGGCTGAAGGCGGGGGGGGGGCAATTCCACTCTATAAGCAAGCACCATAATCTTGAAGTGGATGTGAACTGGAAGTCACTGGCATGAACAGAGGACCTTGTTGACATTGATAACGCTTCTGCCCAGAACTGACTTCTGCCAATAAGGGAATAGGTTCTACTTTCTACTACTTAGTTGTGTGCTAAGCTTAATTTTTTTTTGACATTTAGCTCTGGATAGTGACTAAACTCTAAATGAATAAGCTCTAAATAGTTCTGGGTAAATTGCAGGGGTTTGATGGCACAAGTAAGTATTGAATTACCAGCCATTATATTGGCACGTAATTCCATAGGAAATGGTTATGATTTGGGATAAAAATCTGTGACTCATGAAGAGGCCAATGGGATTGTTGAGGCATCTCTCACTGACACACACTCTGAATGCTAGCTATGCATATTGGCTAGCCTGTCATCTGCAAATACTCTGAATATTTATTTGTTTTAGATCAAGAAAACTGAGGCCAAAGGTTCTATCACCTTTGGGAACGACCGTGGTGACAAATAAGGGCGAAGACAGCAGACCTCTCAGAGACAACAGTACTCCTTAGTCGACTTGCAAGAATGAAATGAACGACTTTATGTGAAGCTTCGGTTATGTCAATAAAATTGGTTTGACTCACGGGCAGTGATGGAACTTTAGAGGTGCAGTGACTCAGTCATAAACAGAATCCAGATGACATACCACAAGCTAATTACAACCTGTTCTGACACCTTTGGTCCAGGGGTTGAAAATCTGATATCAACTTTGGAGGGGACAATTACATAAAGAGGCTATGCAAATTCAGATATTGTATGTGTGAACCCTTCCAATATACAGTGCATCCGGAGGGTTTGCCATGACACTCAAAATTTATCTCAGGTGTATCCTGTTTCCACTGATCATCCTTGAGATGTTTTCTACAACTTGATTGGAGTCCACCTGTGATCAATTCAGTTCATTAGACATGATTTGGAAAGGCACACACCAATCTATATACGTTTTCACAGTTGACAGTGCATGTCAGAGCGCAAACCAAGCCATGAATTTCAAAGAATAGTTTGAAGTCCTCTGAGACAGGATTGTATCGAAACACATTTCTGAGAAAGGATACAGAAAATGTCTGCAGCATTAAAGGTCTCAATGAACACAATGGCCTCAATAAACCATAAATGGAAGAAGTTTGGAACCACCAGGCCTCTTCCTAGTGTTGGCCGCACGGCCAAACTGAGCGATCGGGGGAAGGGCCTTAGTCAGGGAGGTGACAAGGAACCCAATGGTCACTCTGACAGAGCTCCAGCTTTGTGGAAAGACAACCATCTCTGCAGCACTCCACCAATCCACTAATTTTGAGGAAAAAAAAATATTTAATCCATGTTGGACTATGGCTGTAACATAACAAAATGTTGGAAAGTGAAGCGCTGTGAATACTTTCCGGGTGCACTGTAAAACAAAATTGCTATGGTACGCTTGATTGGATTAACCCCACTTTAGCTATGTGCATTTGGTGCCTTTCTGACGGCAGGCATGAACACTCTGTCACCTTGCTAGCTTGACTCAAATTCAAACAACTAGTTGATGTTAGGCTACTGTAGCCATCCATCAAATGTCAGCAAACCGCTAGCTAACATAAAGAGTGACCTGTACGGTAATTCAATGCGGCTTTCAAACTTTTGAAACTGAAAAACGATTAAATGCTCACTAATAAATGCTTGTATTACGTATTACAAGTATTATTTAAATCACCTAGCAAAAAGTGGAGTGAATGAAGGGCAGCAAAGGCTGAGATAAAGTCTGCTTTGTTGACAGCAGATTGGCTATTCCAGAGGCTGCCAGAGTTCAGGAATTCCACATGGGTTGTACGTGCATGACATGGAGGGGAGAGTCTCAGACTCCAAGAGGAGAAAAGGACGGGAATAGAAAACAAACACATACTTATCAGAGCAACAGCAGATAGGTAGAGAGAATCTTACAAAAAATATACTAAAAACAAAGATACTCAAGTGGGAGAGTGAGGCCTTCCTCGCCTAATTCCCGCAGAACAACTCGGCAGAACGTCTTTGTTTCTGCAACAGAACAGCCACTTTCAAGAAGGCCGCTTTTATAGATCAAGTAAAAACTAATACCAGTAACAAGATAATGCAAAATATACCTGTAGTCCCAGAACACAGATGAAGCCATGTACCAGAGAGCAAGTTTCTTGTTCTATTAATTTTAGTGGTGCAAACATATCGAAAGTATTTTGCAGCACGGAGTGAGCCTGGAGGAATATCAAAACATCTATTGGTAGTCAATTAATTTATATTATGGCTTGTGAAAGTTATTGTTTGTGGTAAAAGTGGGCATCTTATTTTAACGGTAAATGTAATAGGACAGTGGTCCGATATTTTCAGGATCAGAGATCTATTTCTCATGACAAGACTAAGGTGAGTAAAACTTCAACAGAATGAAAACCAGTGATTTATGTTTATATTTAAGTGTCACAAATATTAGCAACACCCCCCCACCTTCCATTATGAGGGTGAGCGAGGGTGTTAGTAAGTAAAAAGAGGGTGAAGGGTTGGCGCAAGAGGTCCTAACTTAGGTCCTAACTTAGGAAATTCAGTGTTGGCTTGTACCATCAAACCCCTGCAATTTCTTTAAGAAAAATGTAGTCATGTCAACCAGGCCCTCTGCTGACACCAATGGCTTCTCTGTTTAATTCCTCAAGTACTTTGCTCTGCCAGCTCTGGGCTTTTGTATGCCTTACAGCTCACACTCACCTGTGTTCCTAGTCAAGACTGTATTTTGTCCTTGCAACCCAACAGCTTCCAATTGCAGAGTGCAACACATCTAAAAATGTATGTTGGGGAAGGTGTGGGGGCTTCGGTCATAATGGAACATTCTACATACCTCATCGCTAAGTAATTTGGTGTGTATACCATAAACAGAAGATACTCTAAACAGAAAGCTGATCGGATGCTTATAGAAAAAGAAATGTTAAATAGAAGGCAAGATAGGAATTGGTTAATGACAGTTATAATGAACTTGATCTCTTCCTTTAAGTAAAGAATGCTGAGCGGTTGCCTTTAATGCCCTTGGAACTACTGCAGTGGTTTTGCAATATTGTTTGGGACTGGACATTGAAGTTAGAAGCAACTGGATGTGAACGGTCATAGAGATACATGTAATCATCATAGTATTTGTTTCTGTTTGAAAAGGAGGTCGAATAAATGAAGAAAAAAAACTGCCAGTGTTAATTTAAAAGAAATATTTATTTTTTAATGCACATTGTGTCATCAGTCATGACCAGAGATCCAGTATGTTGGTATTTATGGTAACCATGTTGTGATGACAGATGGTAAAAAGTGTTTTTAGTGAGAAATAGTAAGCAAATCTTTGATGCTTACCAAACCACATATAAGATTAAAGCCAAATGTAACAACTGTGATTTTACATAGTACAAACAATTATATAAACAGTTGTTTAACTCAATACAGCACATAAATCTGAAAACAATGTATGTTTCTACAAAGATGAAAACATGCTGAGCACAAAGTTGGATAATGAACATATTAACCACTGGATGTTTTACACTGTCATGTCTCCTTGATCCTAACCAGTTGAACCAGTTAACCAGATTTAAAACGAGCCACTCCATCAAGACTGCTCTTTGGGGCAGTTCCCAGTCCACGCAGACAAAACTCTTCCCTGTCCTGACATGGTGTAATCAGCTTCTCTTAGAGGTTAGGAAAGAGTCTCTGCCAATCTTGAAAATACACCTGAAAACTCACCCTTTCAAATAGTACTGATCATAGTTCCTCTGCCACCACCTCTACCGGTTGTCTTGTTTTTAATGTTTATTATTTATGGATTGTACTTAAAAAAATGTATGCACTTTCTTTAAATCGCTCTGGATAACAATGTTTGCAAAAATACTAAAATCTGAAGTGCCATCACAACATATTTTAGCGCTCTAGTACATTTATATATGACTGAAACATCAATCCTAGAGGTCAAGTGAGTGATATATCATTGCAAGTAACCTATTCTCCATACATGTTCTCTCCTGCGTTCCCTCCCTCTCTAGGTTAATGACCTTTTTTCCCCTCTCTTCCTCTCTTTTGCACCCTCCTTTTTTTGCTCACCAAAATGTTCCAAAAGTCTGACATCCCATATCATCACATCTGCACCTTCATAAGGAATAAAGTCAATTTGATTCCTTAAGGCCTACTTCACCACGTCATTAGCCCTATTAAGTATGCACATTGTGCCAATGCAAACCTGTGTTATATCAGGTTGTACGGAGTTCATATGCAGGGCACAGTTCAAGGCGAAATACCTAGACGACAAATCAAACAGTAACCATGCATGGAACGACCATGGACTCTTCAACTCAACAGCCATTCACAGGTCAAGTGATAAAAGACTTTATGGAGTGTAACAAGACACCATGAATTGTAAATCTGTACAAGCAAACCTTGTGCCTCAACAAATCTATCACCATTGTGTTTTTTTACTATGTCTTGCAGGACTCACAGACCAGGCATTAGATCCATAACAGTATGTGTATGATTATATCAGTAAGCCCTGACAAGTCTAGTCGATCAGCCGATTCAAAGTAGAGAACGCCCTCATGGACAGCTCGACTGAAATAGTACCGTAATACTAGAGAGATTCTTTTTTTGTTACATCTTTTGATTCATTTGCCATTATGCTACAGACCTCACGGTCTCCTGAATAAATAAAAATAACTTGCTGATTCATTCATGTGTTATGATACTTTTGGGTTACGATCATTTTGTGATCTGCCTAAATGGGTCCCATTACAAAATGTGTTAGATATTTTTTGTGTTCTGCTTTGCCACTGTAAATGGATGTAAAAAACCCCAGCAAAACTGTATTTAGTGATAATGGTCTCAGACTCCGCATTCAGGAAGGCTCACAGTGGGCCTGTTGTCTCAAGGAACCTTGCCCCCCCCCAGAACCGGTAGTGCCAATGCCTCCTACAAATACATCCAATGCACTTGACAACATTTTGTTTATGTGCATCCCTTATCATCACTATCTTGCTAGAAACAGAAGACAACCTTAATATCACAACAACAAAAAAATCTTCAGAAAAAACAACTATATGAAATTGCCTAAAAATAATTCTAAAGAGTATACATTTTGGAGAATACCTTTTTAGTAATGTCTTAAAACCTCTTTCTTAATTAACCCTGACATTTTTAATAAAAGCCCTTGGATATGCACTTTGGTTATTTCTAAGCCAACTTAAATGATCCAATTTCCCTTTGCTTTTGCAAAATCCCAAGGAATATACTGTATATTCTATAAGATATTTTAGACTAGTTTCAGAATTGACCAATACCTTCAAAAACAGATGTTTCCATGCATATATATTTAAATGTCTGCAGGTTTTGATCCATCAAGGAGTAGGAAAGTTGTCTATAGAAATATGTCTTGGAAATCTTGGGGATCTTCTATGACTTGATGGGTTTTTGGAACCTACAGTGGCCATCTCTGGAAGAGAGCAGGAGAGGAGAGAGTTTAGAATAAATCTCAAGAGACGGAGATGTGTTCAACAGTGTTTGACTGACATGCAAGGAAAGACTTGTAGCTAATAGCCTTGCCGCTAAATGGTCAATTGTGAAAGTGAAAACAGACATGTAATGAAATGTATCATTGCTGAATCATGATTACATCATTGAAGCTAATCTATCCACTGTACTTCATTCTAAGAATCCATAGCTGTTGCCTAAGCATGTTTGATAAATCACCTGCAGATTCCGGTGGCGCACTCATAGTTGTTATGACAGTAAGCACCATAGGGTTTAGTGCCCATGATCCTCCACAAAGGGGTCATACGGGCTATCCTCTTCAGTACACTCTGACCTTTTAGGCGGAGTCGACCAGAGCTGGGATGAACATCCACTGAGGGAAAAGGGCCAGCAGACACCTGGCAAATGCATCAATGTTAGAGATTTAATACTAAAACTGCAGGAATAGAACAGTTGGTGACATTTGTCTTCGATGTATGTCTTCGAAATACATTAACTTGGAAATAGGCTTTCATTTATTTGATTGGATTGAACTAAACTGAATTATTTACTAGAATATTTTATGCATAAATGATTGTAAATGGACGTTAATGCTGGATAGAATAAAAATGACAGAAAATCTTTTCTGCAACTAAATTTCCAAAAATAATCAAGGTAAAAATGTGAAAGCAATGTAGTCGATATAGTATAACAAATACATACTTATCTATTTAAATAAAAGGACACTGGGGTGTCACTCGTGGCAAAATGTTTTTTGTATGAAGTAGTAATTTGTGTCCTTTTCAAAATGACAAATTAAATCTGGAATGAACACAAATTACCAAACCTAGCCCTAGGAATGGTTAAATAAATTTTTTCAATAAGTACCAAGCTACATTACATAACGTCACAGGCAGATAATTTCATTAACCAAAACAAAGCTTAATCCCATGTATGGACACTTAGTAAGTTAACCCAATTCATATAAAACAAGCAAATATCATTTAACAAAATGATTTGTCAATAACGTAAGAGTTTAATTTAGCAAGACAAAATGTATATAGTGAATAAAATAGCATCCCAATGTAGGAATAAAACAAATGTGCAGTGGCATTTTTACCTGTTGAGCGAACACCAGAAACACCAAGCACCAGACGAAGGCTCTGTGGGTACTGAACCAGTCCTGCATGTTTAAGTAGGTCGAGGTCTGATGATAGGAATTGACAGAGCAAAAGACAATTCATATAGTGTCCTTTCCTTCTATGTACTTCTGCTGAGCCCTTTAACAAGTCCTAGTCTCAGAAAGCAGTGATAGCAGACGTCATTTGTATCTTTTTATATTGTCCCACGTGTACATCTGTCCCTCTCTCTCCCTTTGCTTGTTGCTCTCTAGCTCGCTTCCCGTTAGTATTTTTTTGACATCACATGTTTGTTCAAAGTTAGAAAATGATTACAGTAAATGTGTCTCTAGACTGGGCCTTACATTGGTTACAAAAGAAAAACCTTAACATATACAATTTGCATTTTAGCCATTGAGCAGACTTTTTTTATCCCCCAAAAGCCTTTGACACCGCTCAAAGAATTAAGGGAACACAATCACAGTATGACACCAAGTAAATTCATATCGAACTGTCAAGAAGCATAATCAATTGTGAATCAATGTCATCTGTCTTTGTGCAAATAAGTGACAACAGGTGCACTGGAGCAAGCCAACCACCTAAAAAGCAACGGTTTTGCAGGTGATGGCCATAGACAATCTAGTTCTGCGAGTGTCCATATAACTACTGGTTGCAGGAGGCGGTACCTGCAGCCCATTTATATTTCACAGGTCATCAAGAGCATGGAGGCGAGAACAGGAGACGGGCAGTTACACAAGGAGAGCTGGACAGGGCCATAGAAGGGCATTAATCCATCAGCAGGGCCAGTGTCCTCTCCTTTGTGCGAGGAGGATCACTGCCTGAGCACTACAAAATCACCTCCAGTGGGCTACTGGTGTGCATGTTGCTGGTGCTGTTTCTGACCAAACCGTCGGAAAACAAACTCTATGAGAGTGGCATGAGAGCCAAACTTCCTCTTGGGGAACCAGTGCTCACAGCCCAGCACCAAGCAGATGCCAGAATTGGCAGGTCTGCTATTGGTGCCCTCTTCTCTTCACAGATGTGAGCATGTGACAGATGTGAGTCTGGAGATGCCGTGGTGAATGTTATGCTGCCTGCAACGCCACCCTACATGACCAGTTTGGGCGGTGGGTCAGTGATGGTCTCAAAGGCATATCCGTGGAGGGTGTACGCAGTCCCCCACATGATAACCAACGTTATCCTGACTGCTGTTAGGCAATGGGATAAAATCCTCAGACCCGTGGTCAGACCTTATGCTGGTGCAGTGGGCCCTGGGATATTCCTGGTGCAGGACAATGCCTGTCCTCATGTGGCCAGAGAGTGTAGGCAGTTCCTGGCATTGAGTGTAGGCAGTTCCTGGCATCTGCCATCTCATCAAGAGCGTGCCCAGAAGTGCATACAGGCACGTGGGGGTCATACACACTACGGAGTCACATTATAAGTTGTGGAGACCTTCACGCAAGTTGGAACAACGTTTTGTTTTTTTGGTTGAGTTTTGGTGTGAGTTTGAATCCAACCCTCCACCGGTTGGTGATTTGGGTTGACAGTTGTTACGTCGTTTTGTTCTCAACAAATGACACAATATACAGTAAAGACTTTTATCTTTAATATATTTCGCTCATCAGGACACGTGTGATTTAAGGGTTCCCTTAATTGGTTTGAGCAGTGTTATACATTACACACGGTCATCCTGCAGCTGTAACCAAATGACTTACCAAGTACCTCAATACAGAGGCACATACAGAAGATATGTAGGCCGCTAGTAAGTATGTGAACATAATGAGACCGAGCGATCAGTTTGAAGAGGCTACTTAAGATTGGAAAACTATTATATTGCTCACTTGATTAGGAAGTACACAGGCTAAACCAGACTTTCCACAAGGAGACTCAAGAAGGTGAGAACAACCTTAGCCAAACTGCACCCCTCAACTGGACCGCCGGTCACTCAGTGTGCAAAGACTAGTATTTGAACACGTGGCCTCAAAGACAAAGCTGTACTGCAAGAGAGTAACTTAGACCAGTTTATATCGGTGACCCTGATATTGAAAAATGCACTTCTAAACTATAAAAAGCCTATACAGATATTTCAGATATACAGACATTCCAGAATTACTTTTCCTACAACAGACTGATCAAATTAAGGGCCCAGACAGTTTAGAGCCTACTGGAAATTGTACTGTGCTCATGCAGCACAGATTCCTGGAATGTGTGCATCATAAATATGAAAAACCATGAGTCACGGCACCTGCAGAACAACCTAGTCATGATTATTTAATCAGAGGATCAGACTTGAGAGTTCCAAAATGTACCAGTTCCCAAAGGAAAGCTAATTAGAACCAGTTCCAACTGGAACCTTTTTTGGATCAGGTCAATACTAAAGTCAAACAAATGTTCTAACCTCCTCTCTGACATCACACTCTGTCAACTGGATTGCAATGTTCCACATTCCTTTCAGACAGAATTGGCACAATAGGGTCTCGAGAGGGCATACGCAACAAACTTGAAATGTTTTTTTATTTTTAAATCACCGACTGCACATTGGAACACAGATGAAAATGCAACGCATCTCCCCAGAATATTAACCAACACATATACCCACTAGCAGTGTAAAGATCAAAACGGGGTCATATAAAAATGTCTTTGTTTTTTTAAGTAAAATAACATAAAATTTATCAACTGCTGCATTGTGGGATTGTTGACGTGCAGTACGCTGCTTGCTGTTACCTACTTGGCAACCTGCCAAACTTGTTTGAATATACTTCATATAAAAAGTGGTTAAATAAATGTTTACCAAGAAATATGATATGTACTGACTTTTTACCCAACTTTCCTACACCGGGACTCTATTTGGACATGACAAACAAAGCTACTCGCCCCTGAACACCCGGAGCTATGTTCCATTATGCCTACCCCTAGTAGTGTTCTCATATCAACATGAGGGAAAACTGTAGTCTTAAGGTTAACAGAGGATGTAAAGGTCGAAAAGGACAACCTTAGTGTGTAAACTGAAAAAAAAAGCATCTATGCCACCAGAAAGAAACAATAGCATTTTTATCCCCCAGCACAGCCAGGCAATACCTTTCTCTTGGTCACCGGGAAGAAATGCTGCCGACCAGTTAAACGTGGGTCGCTGCTACAGCTGACCGACTTTCAAAAGGTTTTCCCCACTGCAATCGGAGTCAAGGTCCGAGCAGGCTTCTGAAGGGAATGATCCGTAGGCATATTCTACCCAAAAAGTGACCCAAAAAAATACAGAAAATAAACTCTGGTCATCGTGTTTCAATTGCCCGTATTAGTAGAACCAGCCGGCGATCAATACACTGTTTACCGGGGGTTGAAGCCACAGACAAAGCTAGAAATCTGGTGCTAGCTAGTTGATTCATCCCAACGACATTAGGATGAAACAATCAGTTTACAAAGCAGAACATAGAATCAGCATAAAAATCTGCTAAAAATTTCAGCATGGAGTAATTGTTTTTGGGCCCCTAACAGCTAGGGGTAGGAACGATATGAACAGAAGATTCTTGCCACTTAATTGGTGACTGAAAACGGAGTTCTGCCAGTTGCATCAGGTAGAGTGTGAAGATAACTGGCACTCGTTTTGGGACTAACCCAGAAATAGGGTCAGGCCTGATCTGCTGAGGAGCGACAGACTCCATCCTAGCTGGAATAGTGCTGTTCTTTAATCCAGGAACATAGACAGGAGACTCACTCCTATAGCCTCACATGAAGAAAGGGTGCAGGTCAGGCTACAGGATATTAGCCAGCCTGCTAGCATAGTTGGAGTTTGTCTAGCATAGCCAGAGCAGTTAGTCTAGTATTTCCAATTAAGAATGTAAGAATGTTCCAGGCTGAGAAAAGTCAAACAAGGTAGCACAAACAATAGCAACTGTATTAAGATAAAGCCTTACTCCAACTCGGTCATGAGTAAAAAAATTATAATAATAATACTATTACCTTACAATTACCTTTGCTTCATAGGCCATTGCAGGAAAATAAAATTAAAACAGGACTTCCTTGGCATGTGTGAAACCTGGTTAAACGTATGGTCCCTAATGAGGCTTCCAGGCTACACTAGTGATCATATCCCATATTTTTCCACTGTTACCCTGATGACAGTATGTCTCTTAGGTGTGAATCTTCAGCCTCACAATTCCGATTCAATTCATCGAGAAATGGATGCAAACTAGACGTGCCCAAATGTCTGCTTTCAAGCAGCTAGGTGCATTTGTAAACACAGGCTGCTGCTCTTCCAGCGTCATGTTTCCTATCTACATTAGACCCACATCAGACAGGCGCACGTGTTACTTCTGAAGGACATAACTTTACAAGATATATATATTTACTAAGAATATTCATTTACAAAAAACAGTAATAAGTCACAAAGCTGACGTGAACGATTTTGACGAGAATTATTCATATATAATATTTCATAAATCGATTCTTTTTTATGAATCGATTCAGAATAATTCACGACAGGATTGCGATCCATCTAAAAATCGATTATATTCCCCAGCTCTAATATCTCTATGAAACACAGAGTAGCACCAAAATTAGCTACTATGGAAGCATGCGTTTCAGATATTAGAAAGTGGATGTTGTTTTGCTCAGAAAACCGAAATGCTCGTTTATGAAAATGAACTTCAATTAGTGTCGAACACGGCTGCTAGAATCGTAACTAGATCAGATGTTTATTTGACAAATTACTCCAGTATTAGCCTCTCTACACTAGCTGCCTGTTATTGCTATGGCTGATTTTAGGGTTTTACTGTTAACAGAGAGAGAAATTCATGGACTTGCACCTACTTATCTGGTCGAAATGATCCAGCCATACAGAACCACACCTAACCTAAGATCGTAAGATTCAGGCTTTCCGTTGTGCCCCTCGATCAACTGGAATGAACTCTGCCGGCGATACTTGGCCCAAGTACAGGGTGGTTGCTGGTGGTTGGTGTATTTACATTCTGCCTGGCGGGCCCTGTCCGGGGCCTCCAGTGGCACTTCTTCATAGCAACTGTGCTACAACACTGTTGTTGCCTGCTCCTTGTGGTTTCAGGCTGGTTGTTTTGTAAAAATTCTGACGTAAAAAGGCTTTATCAATACATCTGAATGATTGACCAGAAATCACAGCATACAGCTTGTTGTGAATGACCATTATTGCTGAAAACAGCTGATTGAAGAAGCTGGAGTATTAGAAACTGTGGATTCATTTACATGCTTCAAGTTCTGAAACTCTGTCAATTCTTGTTCTGGAAAATTAAGATGCTGTACTAATCCCATCACAGAACAGTGCAAGCTGGCTCTACCCAGAACAGAAAGAGCAGTGGGAGGCCCCAGTGCAAAACTGAAGAGGACAAATATATTAGTGTCTAAACAGAACACTCAAAAGGTCCTCAACTGGAAGCTACATTAAATAATATCCCCTCAACTCCAGTTTTAACCCCGACAGTTAAGGGGCGACTCCGGGACGCTTGCCACCGAGAGAGAAGAGAGAAAGCAAAACAATAAAATGAAACGATTAAGGTGGGCAAAGGAACAAACACTGGAGAGGAAGATTGGAGGACAAACAATTGTTATCTACAGACAAAAAGTTTGAGATGTTCAGACCACAAAACCACAAACAAATGCTGGAGGAATGCTTGTAACCCTCTGTCAAGCAGGTTATGGTCTGGGGGTGCATTAGTGGAAGATTTGTACAGGGTAAAAGGGATCTTGAAGGAAGGCCATCACCCCATTTTGCAATACCATGCCTTCCCCCAGGTATAATAAACTCTTCCCTAACAAGGGCTGGTGGCTGCTGGTTTTCTTTTTTACCTAATTGTTATTTGGACCCACATGGTGTTTCAGATCAAAATAAGTCCCTGATTAGTGGGTGGGAATGTTAAAATACAGTGGAATTGGCTTAGAGGGCCACACAGTTGATGACCTCTGAAGCTGGGTAGCCTGCAATAATGTTTTATGATTAGAGCATTCAAAATAAGGACGGTCCGGAAAATACAAAATCCAGAGATACAGGTTCCAGAATTTGCTTAACCAATTATTCTAGTTCATGACAACATCCTTAAAAGAAAATATTATGTCTTTGACCTAGCAGTGGTGCATCTTGAACTTTAAACTTGGATTGGCATTGAGAATTACAAACTATATTTTCTCTATTTTCACAGTTCACAAAATCAGGAAAATAATTCAAGTAAAAGCACTGACTCGCTAAAGGGAGGAGTTGGGTGGGTGGCACTGCCTAATAGGAACTCAAGTGATGTCATGTATCCTGTTTTGCTCCAGGGATTCCTAAAAGCATGGATTTCACCTCTCTGCATGTGAAAGGGAGAAGAGGAAAATTGAGACGGTGTGATGAGTCGACATTAGATCAGAGTACAGAGAATGTGACAAGTGGGAATGAAGGGAGAGAATTAAGAGAGAATTATGTTGACTGACAGATAACAAGGTCATACAAGAGACAAAGTATGTGTCTTGCAGAATCTTCAAATGATAAAGAAAACAACAGCAAAAGAACCAGACAGAGAAGAAATTCAAAACATTTTGGTAAACAGCTAGATCTATTTGATTAGAATTTAGTGTGCCATCCACAGCAGCAATATTTGACCGGTTGCCATAAAGGGAGCACAAACACTTTTACAACTTTAACCTATTTGCATGTGTTTGTTTGCCCTAATTTATACTTCAAGTTCATAGACAAAATGGAGACAAAACAGTCTCCATTCAGATTAATGTTTCAATGAGTATTGTTGATTTCTAGTATATTTAACATGTATTAAGTTCATTCTTCAATTTTTGTTTAGCAACATTACCATGCGTCCTTTCCCAAAAGGAGGGGGAGAGAATGTCTCTCCTATTTCTCTCTATGCAACAGGGCTGTACTTGATGGTTGCTGTATTCGTTTAGAATTTAGAATGTATGAAGTATTCATCAGTATCACAAGGACAGACACGAGACTAAACAGAATAATCAATGGTTTGACAAGATAAATTAAACACCTAATGATAATGACACAATAACAAAATGGAACAAACAACCTACAGTGGGGCAAAAAAGTATCTAGTCAGCCACCAATTGTGCATGTTCTCCCACTGAAAAAGATGAGGCTTGTAATTTTCATCATATGTACATTTATGTACACACAACTATGACACACAAAATGAGAAAAAGAATCCCGAAAATCACACTGTAGGATTTTTTATGAATTTAATTGCAAATTATAGTGGAAAATAAGTATTTGTGTCAATAACAAAAGTTTCTCAATACATTGTTGTATACCCTTTGTTGGCAATGACAGAGGTCCAACGTTTTCTCTAAGTCTTCACAAGGTTGTCACACACTGTTGCTGGTAGTTTGGCCCATTCCTCCATGCAGATCTCCTCTAGAGCAGTGATGTTTTGGGGCTGTTGCTGGGCAACACGGATTTTCAACTCCCTCCAAAGATTTTCTATGGGGTTGAGATCTGGAGACTGGCTAGGCCACTCCAGGACCCCGAAATGCTTCTTACGAAGCCACTCCGTTGTCCAGGCGGTGTGTTTGGGATCATTGTCATGCTGAAAGACCCAGCCACATTTCATCTTCAATGCCCTAGCTGATGGAAGGTTTTCACTCAAAATCTCACGATACATGGCCACATTTATTCTGTCCTTCACACGGATCAGTCGTCCTGGTCCGTTTTGCAGAAAAACAGCCCCAAAGCATGACGTTTCCACCCCCATGCTTCACAGTAGGTATGGTGTTCTTTGGATGCAACTCAGCATTCTTTGTCCTCCAAACATGACAAGTTGAGTTTTTACCAAAAAGTTCTATTGTGGTTTCATCTGACCATATGACATTCTCCCAATCTTCTTCTGGATCATCCAAATGCTCTCTAGCGAACTTCAGACGGGCCTGGACATGTACTGGCTTCAGCAGGGGGACACGTCTAGCATTTGAGTCCCTGGCGGCGTAGTGTGTTACTGATGGTAGGCTTTGTTACTTTGGTCCCAGCTCTCTGCAGGTTATTCACTAGGTCCCCCTGTGTGGTTCTGGGATTTTTGCTCACCGTTCTTGTGATCATTTTGACCCCACGGGGTGAGATCTTGCGTGGAGCCTCAGATCGAGGGAGATTATCAGTGGTCTTGTATGTCTTCCATTTCCTAATAATTGCTCCCACAGTTGATTTCTTCACACCCAGCTGCTTACCTATTGCAGATTCAGTCTGCCCAGCCTGGTGCAGGTCTACAATTTTGTTTCTGGTGTCCTTTGACACCTCTTTGGTCTTGGCCATAGTGGAGTTTGGAGTGTGACTGTTTGAGGTTGTGGACAGGTGTCTTTTATACCAGTTCAACAGGTGCCATTAATACAGGTAACGAGTGGAGGACAGAGGAGCCTCTTAAAGGAGAAGTTACAGGTCTGTAAGAGACAGAAATCTTGCTTGTTTGTAGGTGACCCAAATACTTATTTTCCAACATAATTTGCAAATAAATTCATAAAAAATCCTACAATGTGATTTTCTGGATTTTTTTTCATTTTGTCTGTCATAGTTGAAGTGTACCTGTGATGAAAATTACAGGCCTCATCTTTTTCAGTGGGAGAACTTGCACAATTGGGTGCTGACTAAATACTTTTTTGCCCCAATGTATTTTGACAGCATGCAGATTTCGGTAAGTGTTCATAGTTTACCCCCAAACAATGCATGCGTAGCTGAATTAGCACAACACATACTAATTATCAAAATCCACAACAAAATATGTAAATTGTTATACCTACTTAAGGAAAAGTAATTAAACCATCCATAAGCCCTCATATACAAAACAATCAAATAGAAAACTAAAGATCGTAATGTGGTGAAATGATCAATCAACATTAAGCATTATCTTGTACAGTTCTTTGTAATTTTATGATTTGCTTCAATCCCACTACATTATCTGTCAACTCAATCCTCCAACCTTCAAATTTTTCTCCATGCTTCCTTCTCTCCCCACCCACCGGCCAAATTGCTCCATGACACATAAAAACATGGTTCATGGAAGCAGCCAGACAGAAAAACTAATTCTTAGAGATCAATCACACACAAAACCTAAACCCCTAAATATTTCTTATATCCTCTGTATATCATCAGAACCCCCTTTTTTTCTGTAAGAGTATAATAACTACAATTTGTGAACATAATTCCTCTGAAGAAGGCCAAAAGTAACTCATAACTTATCTGAAATAGTGAGGACATTTGTCCTGCACACAAAAAAGGGGTATTTTAGGCTTCGGCTAGAATTAAGGTTAGGGATAAGGATTAGGAGTATATGTAAATGTTAGGGTTAGGGATTTGGTATTGGAAACAGGATTAGGCTTTTGGTCTGGGAAATCAGGTTTCAAATATGTATACATCATCTCCCTTAAAAGTTCAAGTGCATGAACAGATAGGTATCAGCAGAAATTATACAGATTGCAGTGATAAACTCACCATATTACTAAAACCAATCAAGTAATTTCAGATCTCCACAAGTACATAAGGTGTAGAGTTTTGTAGGTCGATTTGGGAGTTGTACTATGGGTTAGTAGGAGTAGCCAAATTATGCTGGATTAAACGATAATGTAACAGCGCCCTCTGTTGGTAAATACCTCTGTATGCAGTAAAATAGATGCTTTAAATAACCATTAACCCTACCAATGTGTAAATCATGGGTCTCAAACCGGTTCCACGGAGGGTCGAGTGTCTGCAGGTTTTCACTGTCACCTTGTTTTTGATTGATTAGGTCTACCCTCATCTGGTTATTTAGGTCTGAACCTGGAACCAATTTACAGGAAAAAACTAAAACCTGCAGACACTCGGCCCTCTGTGGAACCGGTTTGAGACCCCTGGTGTAAATAAACAGTAGTAAATTAAACCTAACATTGCAAATTATTGGACATCATCAATAAATTAAGTAAATTTAAATCAAATCATATTTATCAGTGTCCTGGACTAAATAGCTTGTTACAAATGCATATTCACTAACGTTAAGTGATACTTGACGCCCAAAGAAAAACATACCTATAAAAATCATAAAAAAACTAAAACATTACTGTGAACAAAATGTGCAGTAACATAGTGACTATCATTTTAACATCTAGACCAGGGGTGTCAAACCGGTTCCACAGAGGGTGTCTGCAGGTCTTAGTTTTTTCCTGTAAATTGGTTCCCTAAATAACCAGATGAGGGTAGACCTAACCAATTAGAGACACAATTAATCAATCAAGTACAAGGTAAGACCTGCAGACACTCTGCCCTCGGTGGAACCGGTTTGACACCCCTGATCTAGACCCAAGTACACTGTAGAAACAAAACCAATGTGTCACGTTATTTTGACAAAATATTTATTTTATTAATGCTTTTGATAAAATTTACATTTCATTAGTAATATAGATATAAATTCATAGCATCCAGCAAAACACTCACAAATTGCACGTTTCCCCTTTATTTCATTGTAATTTTCTCCCCCCTATTCTTTGCTTGCCTAGGAAGGCCAAATACTCTTCCCGCCAAGGATCGCAAGTCCTACAAACTCCAAGGCGATGTGCAAAAATCACACCCATTCGGGATACACCACTGACATTTTAAAAAGCTTAATTCCCCCTAGGTTTTCTCATCTGGAAATGACAACCAAACAGAAACAGGGGTAGACCAAAAAGTGTGTGGTTCCAAACCAATAGGCAAATATTTTACAAAGCCTAGTCTTGTGCCAATGAGGTGGTAGCTTTGATTACACCTTGCCGTTTCCAGAGGTCAAGTATTGGGGCGAGATAGTTTAATGTGGCCCAAGCCCATGGGTGAATCTTGTCCATGACAGAGTTCCTTTCACCCAGCCTGGGTACAGGGCCAGGCCAAGCCAATTCTCAATACGTGACAAATTTTAAGAAAAGAAAGACAAAAACAACACAGAAAGAAAGACAGACTTTGTCAAAATCACCACATTAATAGTCACGTTTGATTTGTCACGTTTATTCCTGCGGACTGTCTTTAAAGGTCCATAGTATGGTGCTAAAGATGAGCGCTTAAATCCCAAATCACAAGTGGTTTGAAAAAAAGTGACAAGGGATGTGGTCATTGTGGAAGACTGCCGTTTTGCGTCCAAGTTGGAAGCCACAGCATCATACCAGCAAGCTCTGAACGTGCCGATCGTGTCCTTTGTACACAAGGTTGGGGGGTGTTGTTTTTCACGTTTTCAATTACCGACAAGTACACGACTCTGCGATCATGTCTTCAATCTCCTTGTAATCAACAGTCTTGTTGTCCTCCAACAGGACAAGGACGCTCATGGGCTTGTACCTGTATGGTACACAGGAAGGCGACGGTACCTCGGCCACCCCCTTGCCCTTGATCATAGTCTGCATAATGGCGTGGTTGGATGGGTTTAGGCCGTAGTGGAGGACCCGCGGGCAGTCCCCTTTGCAGTAGTGTGGGTTGTACTGAGGTGGTGCCACGTAATGTGCCATGCCTAGTGCGGCAAAAGTGACCCGATACGAGTAAAGCTTGCATTGGTTCTTGAGCGAGGACCTGGACGCCCCGTTGTAGTCTGGGATGTCAGAGACTATGCTGCCCGGTGGCTTACGGTCGTTGGGGATGAACGGCAGTGCCTTGGAGCGACGGAGGCGGGCCCGGGAGCGGTGGAGGTCCAGAAGGCCTGAAGCCCCAATCCCCAGACTGGACGCCCCTGACTGGGACGCCGGTCCCCACTCTCTGGGCTCCTCTTCTTCATCGAAAAAGAGGAGGAGGGCAGGAGCGTTGAGGTGGTTTCCAGGCGCTGCCCTCCTGCTCACGTGCCTCCCTCTGGTCCCAAACCTCAACATGCCGTCGCTGCCCTCAAGCTGACGATACCTAGGATCTAAGCACCAGTAAAGGGCTGAGAGGCTTATGCGAATCCCTTTCTTTGGCCCTTCCTGGGTCAACATCTGGCTGGCAAGGTGCTCGGTGATGTCTGTTTCTATCCACTGCTGGTGGGACTCGAGGGTTACCAGACGCCGCTGGTCCCCCAGACCTACAGGGAGGTTGATCCAGCTGTCATTACCCGGGGAGGTGACTCTGACCCTGCAGCGGAGAGGTGAGCGGTAGGGTGTGCTAGAGGAACGAAGGTGCACGAAGGAGGCTCTTACAAGTTGGTCCAGAGTCAGTGGATGAAGATCATACTCCACTGTGTAGGTGTAGTGCAGGTCTAAAGAGTGGAGAAAAAAAAAACATTCCCCATTGCAACTTGGAATTAAACATGTAGTCTTCGTAATATTTTTTAAATAGAAGTTTAGTATTTGCACTGTTTTTAAATATGAAATGGTTTTCAATTATGTATTGTTCTCTTTTAAGCCTGATCTAAAATCTTAGACACATGTAATGCATTTCAATATCTATATAAGGTAGAGTATTGAGTGGATGGCAAGTTGGGTTAGTCTCTTATGAACAGCAAAGAATACCCATTACACACATACAAATGAATAGGCATTCAAGAATTAATCACAAGGGTGTTTAGAATCCATGTGTGTATTGAATTCGAGCCAATAAAGTGGGAGGGTTAGAAAGTACTGCATGCTATACCAACTACACTGCTCAAAAGCAATCAAGGGAAACCCATGGGGAAGCGGTGGCACCAGGATGCACTGTGGGAAGACGACAAGCTGGTGGATGGAGTGTGATGCTTGAGGCACTTCTGCTGGGAACAGTCTGGGTATTAATGTGGATGTAGGACTGTGTGGTTTGTCTTAATTTACTTTTCTTTTTACATTTATCATTATACTCAATCAAAATAAAATGTTATTGGTGTGCCATCCTCGCGATCACTACATTAGCATTTCTATACAATTTACTGCACTTGATAAAAAAAAATCTGTTTGCCTACATAAAAAGATTATTATTTTTAAGTAGATTATAGAATAAATATTATTTTTTGCACTAGAAGCGCTGAGCCATTGTTACCCCCCTAAAGCGCCGTTTGGGCAAAATTTGCCCATGAGTCTACAGACAGGGACGTATTTACTGACACCTAATGGTCGCTAGATGGCGCAACTTGTACGGATCCAAAGTCAAGGCCCAAACTTTTGAGTGTCTGTTTTTAGTTTAAAAAAAAAAAAAAAAAGACCTGCTCACAAAACCCAAATATCACTAAACAAACTTAAAAAAACAGGGAATAAAAGTTGCGGAGACAATAACAATAATATAACCTACAGAGCCTAACCTTGGATATGGAGGAGCTATTAAAAATGCATTTGAAACATTCATGTAAAATCACCTGATATGAAAATGAGCAATCTAATGGGTGTGTGTAATTAGTGAATCCTCTAATAGGTTAGTCTAGGCCATTGCATTTTGCTCAGGGTTTCTTTGTTTCAGCTAATAAAGAATGCACCGACCCCCCACCTAAAAACAGCATTGCGAATCAATAGATTAGGTCTCAAGTCAAATCACTAACATGTCTGGCAGAGCTCACAAGTATTGTTCCCTGAACATTGAACGCTTACTTTACATATCCTTTTCGCGACAGGCCAGACGGCCTACTTTCATCTTTTCATAAATAGCGTTTTGCGTTTAACATGTATTTTGTTGGCGGCTACCCAGAATTTAATGCCAAAGGTGTCCGGTTTATTGGACATGTATCGTGTAAAGTGACAACACGAGGGAACAGTTGTTCATCTAATACAGTTATGTTCTCACTGCACTGTTTTTCACAAACTTATCAAATACCTCGGATATCATCGCAAATCTATCAGTCACAATGCGGGCAGTGCTTGTGGTCTTGTCAAAGCGCAAACAGAACTTGATCTCTCAGAATCTTTTATTTTCACACCGGCCAACCAATAAACATCGAGTTTCATGCTTTTACCGCCAGTAACACCTCAAATAAATAAGACCCACAAACGATTATAGTTCGTCATCTTTCAATTTGTGGAGCTACACGCTTCATTTCATCAGGAGATAATTCTAATTCTAAATCCCTCTTACATGTATATATTTCAATTAGGAAAATACCAAACATTCCGAAATGGTTTGGTTAATTACTTTGCCGTTGGCGCAGTGGTTAGAGTGTACGGATTGTAAACCCAGGGTTCACGGTTCGATTCTTCCTGTCAACTTAAAATTTACTTTTAAGCTATGTGTGTTATTATTATGTTGTACACTAAAAAGTGGCAGAGAAAATAACGCATTATAAAATCTATAGAATGCGTTTTACATAATAGCTTAACCTTCATTTTCAATCATCTCCCAAATACACAATAGGCAGGACAAGGAGGAGCTATTAATATAACAATGTTTGAAACATTAATGTAAAATCACCTGATATGAAAATGAGCAATCGAATGGTTGTGTGTAATTAGTGGATACTCTAATCGGTTAGTCTTAGGGAATTGCATTGTGCTCAGGGTTTCTAAGCTTGAGCAAGTAAAGAATGCACCCATTCCCCACCTAAAGACTGCATCGTGAATCAATAGATTTGGTCTCAAGTCAAGTCGCTAACACGTCTGGCAGAGCTCACAAGTTTTGTTCCCTGAACACTGAACGCTGACTTTACATCATCTCCTTGTCGCAGTTGCATAACAATATTGTCCGCAACTTTCCGCCATGTATTGTGTAAAGCAACACTGCGCCATGTTCATCTACTACAGTTGTTCTCACTGCACTGTTTTTCACAAACGTATGGAATACCTCCGAAATCATTGCAAATGTATCATTCACAGGTCGGGCAGTCCTTGTGGTCCTGTCATCAAAGCACATATCTCAATTTTTTATTTTCATTTCGGTCGACCAATTATCGAGTTTCATGCTTTCACCGCCAGTAACACCTCTCAAATAAATAAGACTCACGAAAAGCTTTTAGTTCGGCATCAGTCAAATTTAACTTTTCTGCATAATTTCGCTCAGCTCCCGCTTCCGTGTATTTTCGAACATTTGTCCAGATGTCTGTCTCAAACACTGTAGACTACTCAGTGGACTTTTAATATTTTCCTATGTAATATTATTAGGGTTATTCCGTCAGGAGTAAACCTATTGTAATTGTAAGTTTTATTATTAGGGTCACTAAGTCATGAATATTTTAATTTAGAAAAATACCAAACATTTCGAAATAGTCAAAATATTGACTTTGCTGGTGGCGCAGTGGTTAGTGTACCGATTGTAAACTCAGAGTTCATGGTTCAACTCCATCTGTCTGCTGCAGCTAAAAAATTTCGTTTTACGCTTCCGCATTTTGAGTATGCGGTCTGTCAATTTTCGAATTGTCCTCAATTTCTTGGAGTACCGTATTTTTTTGCACTATAGGGCGCACTAGATTATAAGGCACACTGTCAATGAATGGTCTATTTTCTATATTTTTTCCATATATAAAGTGCACTATAAGGCGCATTAACCGGAAAAAAAACAGTCAGTCAAACTTTATTAAACGCGTTCAGAATAACTATCAACATTATTCAAACGTTAATGAGTGTATTCACAATAACTACCAACCTTTGTGTTTACGTTCAGTTGTAACACGTAAAACACAGTCTGATACCGCTAATATACTGTAATATTAGGGTGCACAGTATGCATTACTCTGCAACGCTCCTGGCTACGGCAGCCGTAATGCTGCAAGCGGGGCAGCTTTGTAGTTTACCAAAGTCATACTAAAACATTTTGACTTAGTGCTGTGACCGCCTTGTACCACACAAAATCGCTTAGAGGTCAGTACGCAAAACCAGAATTAATCCATATATAAACGCTTCGGATTATAAGGCGCAATGTCGTTTCTTTCTTTATTTTTTTTTTTGATGAAAGGCTTTTAATTTTTTTTCTAAATAACAGACGACTCGTATACAGGAGTTTTTGTGACATCTGCTGATAGAAAAGACAATTGCAACCATGGAATGCAGGAGTAAAAATGGCTGAACGCGCAATTTAACATTGAACAGGAATGAAATCTTAAATCAGTGTGATTTTGAAAATAAAAAAATACTGGTTTAAAAAACACACATTTAGCAAAAGTCAAAAGCAGGGTCCTGGAATACGATCAAGAGCGAAGATATTATTTTTTTCCTCTTCACTGGGAAAAATGTGCCCGCTCTGGCGCTTCTAGTGTTAACCTTCACAATTCAAATGTCCAGCTGTATGTCTCAAATCGGTCAATCAAACTATATTATACATTCTTCTGATCATGACTCAAATGTCCTAATTCATTAAAAGAGAGAAACAGACAAGCGAAAATATTTATAGTGGAAAAGGTGAAAATGTTATTGATGACTTGTGTTCATGAAATAGCCACAATTCTATAAAATACACAAAAATAATTAAGGGAACACTGAAAACAAACATCGGGTCTTGATGAACAAAATAAATTAAAGACGAAATCTTTACTGTACATTGTGGCATTTGTTGATAACAAAATGTGAGAATGGAAATCAAAAATCACCAATTGATTGAGAGCTGGATTCAAAATCAAACTGAAAATCAATGTAAAATATTCAAATCCCAGGCAGTTGAAACTTGCGGGAACTTTTCAAAGCAACTCACGTGACTCAGTACTGTGTATACTTGGCAGCGTCGGATTGATTTAGGTCAGGGGAACGCGAGGGCCAATCAATAGCATCAATGCCTTAGTGATCCAGGAACTGCCTACACAATCTGGCCACAGCCCCAGAATTAAGTCTGACAATGGGACTGATGATTTTATCCTGGTACATAGCAGCAGTCAGTTGGCTAGCATGTAGAAGTCTGTGCGAACTACCAGTGCCTCTACCATTGGCTAGAGGCAACCCCTCATTCCCTTTTTGGGGGTTGTCTTGCGGTTGCCTCACCAGCACAACTTTTGCAAATGTTTTAGAAAAAACAGGAGACATTGATTCACAATTGCTTATGCTTTCTAACTGGACAGATTAATATCCATGCAGTTTTGATTGAATTTGTGTTATACTGTGATAAGGTGTTCTCTTAATTTTTGGGGGGAGTGTTAGTGTTAATTTTGGGTTGACTGGTTGAAATGATGCTAGCAAACTGACACTGGCAGCAATACTGTTAGAAGATATACTGAATGATTCTGAACCAAGGGCAAAACAATTGGGTGCTTCTCCTGATTATCAGAGCAAAGAAAACCGCATGCACACTTGCAATAAAACATACGCTAACTATCAGACAATAGGATGCGTATTCATCTGTTATTCAGGTTATTATTCAGAAGCTCTCAAAAGTTCGACAACTAATGAATTCCGGTCCTTGCATAATTAGTAAATGGACAAAAAAAAGATCAGTGGTAATTATTTTTTTGAAGGTTATGTGGAGCCAGTTTAGCTCCAAGTACTGCCTATGCCAGGATTAGGGCCCACGGAGACCTTTGACTTGGGTTAGGGCCCACATACTTGATTGAGGGCCACACCACATAATAATACACAGTTTGGTATAATACAACGTTACTTTCGGCCCATGGCCCTCAATCAAGTATGATTTTGGCCCTTATTAGGAAAAATGTGTGCACCCCTAGTCTACACTGCATGTGCAACCAGGATTATTTACATTGCACTGTATTTTGGAGGTCTTAAGGTACACTGACATTGGGGGAACTTAAAAATGACCTTGTTTTTGGAAGAAAAGCTCATTTCTCCATTAACATTACATGAAATTGATCAGAAATACAGTGTAGACATTGAGAATAGAAAGAGGACCTGGCCTTCTAGACAGAATTCTTCCCCTGCCCAGTGTCTGTGTCCCTGAGTTCTTTTGACTTTAATCGTTTCTTTATTGGCCAGTCCAATACATGTCTTTTTCTTTCCAATGGTGTTTTGCAGGTACCATTTAATGAAGCTGCCTGTTGAGGACCTAGGAGCAGAGACTTTTCCTGCCTCAAAATGAGGCAAAAGGTGGTACCCCATCCCCTTATCCCACACTCCACCGGATGCCCCTCTGTGACACACTAACTATTAGTGTTTAATGTGCCTTGTTGTTTATGTGTTTAATGTGCCTTGTTGTTTATGTCCACTTGAGCAGATAACACAGCTTACATATATAGGTTTTAACCCTGTGTTTTATTTGTTCTCCTCCGCCTGTCCAGGACTAGCAGACATTTTTTTGTATTTAAAGTGCACCCAGCCTATAGGTTCTACTTTGCCGTTTTCCTAAGCCCCCAAACACTTTGGCCTCACATGCTTCTAGCATACAGAATAGAGGTGTGAATCTTTACCTGCCACACGATTCAATTACGATGCCGAGGGTAACAATTGGATTATAAACAGATTCTTGATGCATCTTATCCTCCATTTATTTTATTAAAAATACAAATACTTAAATCTCTCTCTTTTAGACTTTAAATGAATCATCTGTTTTCAAACACAAGAACATGTCAAATTTAATGTCAACCTGTTTTACAAGTTATTCAGGAATTTTTATTGCGTAACATAAAATAAATGTTTTGACATTGTAAATATACATTTTTGTAGCAGCTTCATTATAGGAAAATGCACGGTCTAAAACAAGGTCTATAACACAGACTATAATATAACTTAAAAGGCTGCCTTTAATGCAAATTAAATTATTTGTAAAACGAGGTAGTATAACATATTGTATTGTTTGTGGAAAATTTAAATTTGTTTATTCACTCTGAAATAACATTTAGCAAAAACCCATGTTGCTTTCGTAAAAGCCTCTCGTTTCAGAGGCGGCCAGTTTCACGAACAATGAACAGTAACCGTTAAAACATGAGTCTATGGCAATGGATGTCCAGAAATCGCATATGACCACCCGGTCAGCTTACGCATCGACTCTGTTACTCTGGATGCATCTTAAAAAATAAATATATTCCCCAGCTCTAATACAGAGTATAGCATTCCATCCTCATCATTTCTGAGCCACACCAAAAATAAAATCCAATAATAAAAAGTGTGTAATAGATCTAGGAATCACAAGATAAAATCCCTGAAACTTAAAAGGTAAAAATAAGTCAACATTAGTGCTGTCCACCTAACCCATCTTCCATTGGACAACTACCCCACCACCTTCAGCTGTACCTGGCTATGCTTGTGCTGATCCAGTGTGTTTACGTTTATATATTCTTATTGTTAGTGACTAAGATATGATCATTTGATATTTTGTACAATGCATCACGGTTGTGTGGAATTCTTGTACGGCCAAAATCGTTACTAAACAGGAAATGAAAGAAAGTGTTTTTAAAATAATAAAGTAAACAGTCAAAAGTTGGGATGGTTAGATACTACCATGTGTCATATTAGTAGTACTTTACCAAAATCATGCTCCAACAAGTTGCAAGGTTTTGAAAAGTGAATGACATGTTTTGTCCATCATTGATTAGAACGGCAACATCTGAGGATTTAAGTGCATTGCATTGTGTTCATCAACTTACAGGAGCTGCTGATGAAGCCCAAAAAACATGTTTTTACACAATCATTGACTTTGAACTACTAAAGTTTGAGCGCCAACTGCTTTAATAGTTGCAGGATACCCAACGTTGAAGTTATGTTCAACATCTTTGCAAATATACAAAAACCTCTCGTGTAAAGGTGGAATTACATTTCAAGCAAAGGTTACATACGTACTGTATACGTAATGTTCAATGCGAATACAAAGCTACCAAAAATGCATTCAAACAAAATGCAATTTACTTAACTCCCCTCTAACACTGAACTCATTTGGGGAAGAGAAACACAGCTAGTGGTGGTAGTAAACATTAGCTGTTATAGAATTAGTGTATCTTGAGTAAAGAAAATGCTTTAGGCATTTATTTATACTTAAAAGCCTTGCCAAATAAAGAACGCAATACTCATAGATATTGTAGTGTACACTTGTTAGATGGTTGATTACATCCATTGACAGATAGAAGTAAGTAGTCACAAAAGTCAGGCTATGTTTATATTTAGCTTGAGATTTGCGTACAATGTCTTCAAGGGGGAGTCGTGGAGGAGTTACAAGGTTTTGCAGATAGTTTGAGGATTCAATGGCATTAAAACAATTAGTCACAAATTATTTTAATTACTTTTCATTGGTTAAATGAAACCCACAGACAGCATTGAAGAGTGACCTATTGCACTGATTTATAAAAGATGAATAAAGAAAAACAATATGGATATGAGGTTTCTGCCTGACAGTGATGATGTACAGTGGAGGAAAAACTATTTTGATCCTCTGCTGATTTAGAACGTTTGCCCACTGAGAAAGAAATTATCAATGGGCTACAAGACCATCGCCAAACAGTTTGGTGAGAAGTTGGTGCAATTATTTGCAAATGGAAGAAACACAAAATAACTGTAAATCTCCCTCGGTCTGGGGCTCCATGCAAGATATCACCTCGTGGAGTTATAATAATCATGAGAACAGTGAGGAATCAGCCCAGAACTACATGGGAGGATCTTGTCAATTATTTTAAGGCAGCTGGGACCATAGTCACCAAGAAAACAATTGGTAACACACTACGCTGTGAAGGACTGACATCCTAAAGCACCCGAAAGGTCCCCCTGCTCAAGAAAGCACATGTTTAGGCCGGCCTGAAGTTTACCAATAAACATCTGAATGATTCAGAGGAGAACTGGGTGAAAGTGTTGTGGTCAGATGAGACCAAAAATCGAGCTCATTGGCAACAACTCAACTAGCTGTGTTTGGAAGAGGAGAAATGCTGCCTATGACCTCAAGAACACCAACCCCACCATCAAACATGAAGGTGGAAACATTATGCTTTGGGGATGTTTTTCCGCTGAGGGGACAGGACAACTTCACCACATCAAAGGCACGATGGATGAGGCCATGTACCGTCAAATCTTGGGTGAGAAACTCCTTCCCTCAGCCAGGGCACTGAAAATGTCGTGAATGGATATTTTAACATGATAATGACCCAAAACACACGACCAAAGCAACAAAGGAGTAACTCGAGAAGAAACCCATTAAGGTCCTGGAGTGGCCTAGCCATTCTCCAGACCTTAATCTCATAGAAAAGCTGTCGAGGGAGCTGAAGGTTGGAGTCGCCAAGCGTCAGCTCCGAAACCTTAATGACTTGGAGAGAATCTGCAAAGAGGAGTGGGACAAAATCCCTCCTGAGACGTGTACAAACCTGATGGCCAATTATAAGAAACGTCTCTGACTGCCAACAAGGGTTTGGCCACCAAATATGTCATAAGTCATGTTTTGCAAAGGGGTCAAATACTAATTTCACTAGTAAAATGCAAATCAAGTTATAACTTATATGAAATGTGTTTTTCTGGATTTATTTTTTAATATTGTCTCTCACTGTTCAAATAAACCTACCCTTAAATGTATAGACTTATTAAAAAAAAAGTGTACTACAGTGTAGTAAATTCAACAGCCACCTTGGAAGGTAAGCCAAAAAGTTAATTTTTGACCGTTCCGACAACACCTTGCAGCTTC
This sequence comes from Novumbra hubbsi, assembly GCA_016801125.1. NCBI lineage: Eukaryota > Metazoa > Chordata > Actinopteri > Esociformes > Umbridae > Novumbra > Novumbra hubbsi. Next base: position 80,603 of record JACXGK010000528.1, read on the forward strand.
TGGCACACTGTAATTGGAGTGACGAGACCAAAATAGAGCTTAGAGTAGAGTGAAAAGAATACCATCCCCACTGTGAAGCATGGTGGTTTCTTATTGATGTTTTGGGGGAGTGTGAGCGCTAAAGCCCTAAGCACAAGGCCAAGTTGACCCTCCAATGGTTACAGCAGAAAAGGGTGAAGGTTCTGGAGTGGCCATCACAATCTCCTGACCTTAATGTCATCGAGCCACTTTGGGGAGATCTCAAACGTGCGGTTCATGCAAGACGACCAAAGACTCTGCATGACCTGGAGGCATTTTGCCAAGACGAATGGGCAGCTATGCCCCCTGCAAGAATTTGGCGCCTCATTGAACTATTACAAAAGACTGCATGCTGTCATTGATGCTACGGGGGGCAATACACAGTATTAAGAAAGAAGGGTATATGCAGACTTTTGAACAGGGGTAATTTCATTTTTTTCCTTCATTGCCATGATTTGTTTTATGATTGTGCCATTCTGTTATGACGTAAATTACATAAGAAATCAAATAAATGTGCTTTGCCTGCTCACACATGTTCTCTTTAAAAATGGAACATACATTACCAATTCTCCAAGGGTGTGCATACTTTGGAGCACAACGGTACCTTGGTTGTAACAAGTGGTTATTAGCAACTGTTGGCTTTTTACAAGCTCCAAACAGTCATTTCCTCTGACCTCCGTCATCAACAAGGTATGTTTGCCCAGATAACTGCTGCACTATAACACTATAGATGGTTGTGTGGGAAAATCCCATGAGATCAGAACTTAGAACAAATACATTAACCTGCCCATCTAGCACTCCACAACCATGCCATGTTCAAGGTCCCTTAAAACACCTTCCCCATTCTGATGCTTGGTTTGAACTTCTGCAGAGCGTCTAGACCAGTGGTTCTCAACCCGTTCCTCAGAGAACCTCAGCCAGTCCGGGAATTTGAACTAACCTTTAGCTAGCACACATAACCCTCAAGCCCTTGATTAGTGTATCTACTGTGCTTGTTCAGGGCTGCAGCTAAGATGTGGAATGTCTGGGGTTCCCTGAGGAATGGGTTGAGAACCACTGGTCTAGACCATGTCTAAATGCCTAAATGCATTGAGTTACCTCCAAGTGATTGGCTGAATAGACATTTGAGTTAATGAGCAGTTGAAAAGTGGCTGGTGACTAAAAAATAAATATATTGCGGGTATTTTGGTTGTTATTAGGGAGGACATTGTAGCGTGCATTATCTGCTCAACTGGACATGGGCAGACTATTTTCAATTGTGTAGCAAGATATTAATATTATATACAGTATAACAGAGGGACTTCTGGTAAGGGGCGGGGGAGCACTTACGATTCAAGTTTACATTCTGACTTCACAGCAGCATACATCTGATTTTCCATGATGCAAAGTTTATTCACTTGAACGAAACTTTGACCCAGAGTATGATTCAATACACCCAGTCTACCGAAAATATTTGTTAAAAAAACAACGTTCAGCATTATCAGACACTTAACTAACGATCCAAATAATAGGCCGTGTTTGTGAGGTCTTACCTGTAGAAGCTGTCAGAGATCGCATTTTAGTTGTGCTAGGTCGAAGCAGACGCACGGTGTTCGAGCCGAACTTTCGATGTTGTTTGGGCCTCCCATCAGGGTCCGCGGCGCTTTTATACAAACTTAACATGTACTGCAAGTTCTGGTCGGCTTTTTGCACTTCTGTAAGCGGCCTGTGATGGGACTCCTGTTGGATCTTATGCCTAACGTTGTGATGATGTCGTCGGGTTCTCTCGCTGAGTTTTAATTGTGACGAAGCAGAGAGACTGGTATGAATTGCGGTCATATTACCGCCTGCTCGGTTAAAAGTAGAACACAACAAAAAGAAGAAAAAGGACAGTGCGCCAATGTTGTACAGATCGGTACGGTGGGAACGGCGGGTAGCCCTCATGTTCAGCTCAGGCAGACGCTTAATTAGGGCTACTGACTACCAAGCCGCAATATGTTGCCGCACCCAGAAGAATAAGTTACTGCATGCTACCATCGTCAGAAAACCAAAGGGCTTACCGAGGACCAGGTGAGACGCGTGCAAACCGGCAAGACAGACTACTTTCTGAAAATGGTCCTTTTCCTGCATGACCCTCAATTAACCCCTGTTGACGAAAACGCGCAATGGTAACGCCCTAATTATAGTTAACTTTACGAGAGTAACAACATATTTTTTGCATGAACGTTGACAATATTTTCGTGTAAATGCTTATACAATGTTTTTATTGTATTTATTTAAGTACATTCCAGAAATACACTGTTACGGTCAATTTAAGACAATTCAGTCAATTTATATAACGTTATCGGACCTAATTTAATGGGAATGCAGGCATATTTTGGTTACTTGCCTCTGCCTGCATCCAAAAAATGCTCAATAGATGACAAGGCTGGTAAGTATGCAGGCCTTGGAAGAACTGGTGTATTTTCAGTATCATAAAATAGCAAGCAGGTATTTTTTGTCACCTGAGTAAAACCTACTTGGGTGATGCCCCAGAAGAAAATAAGGTATTGGAAGATCCTTACACAAAATGTTGAATAGTAGTAGTATGAGGGCCTGAGAGTTCCAAAAAGTAGACAGTTGTCTAACTACGTGAGCCTGTTTTCACTGCATTCTTCCACCTCTGATTCCGTTTACTCTTCAGGGTAGTTTTTCAAATAGTGTTTTTGTTAAAGATCAGGAACTTTTAGCCACTTAAAGTTAGTACTGATACAAATTCATTAAGTCAGTCAATCTGCAATGTTTATTTGCATTATTTTATTTGCTTTAGTTGACTGGTTTGTAAAAGTAATAAGGGATCTTGGGGGGTTGTGGTATACTACAAATAGATTACATCTGCATGGTGTGACTAGGTACTCCAAGGTGTCATGCTTAAGAAAAACAAATACAACAAACTGTTCCTTTTTGAACATTTGAATTTTTTTGTGAATGAGAGGTCAATTGTTTTTCTTAGCCATAATTAGGGAATCCGACTAATTAATAGATCAAGGGGAATTGCATGAGAAACACCTGCTGCTGTTGATTAAGGTCCAAGAAAGAGACTGAGAGGAGTGTCAGCTGAAGTTATTTAGTTAGTTCAGAGTGTTGTGGGGGTTCCTAAAGTCTAATGATTGTTGCCATGGCCGAACCGCGGAGAGTTCAGTTGACCACTCTGTCCAGTAATGTCCCCCTTCAGTCAATTGTGGTGGTTAAACCACCGTTAGCCCCCAAAGATGTGGCAGTCACTGCTGTTGAAGCCTCGCCTTCCCAGGGCAGTCCAACTAAACAACTGTCTAAGACAGAGCGCTTTGTCCTGATGCTGTTTGAACCTGACCAACATAGTTGTCCTGAGTTCTACTACCCAGAACTTGTTAGTAAAAAGGTGAGAAAGAAATGTCTTTGCAATCAACTGAATATATAAAATATATACATATTAATGTGCATTTCTGGATAAAGTCCCTCATTAATGTATTATTGGTTTAGAAAATTATTGATCTCTAACTTAATTGGCATGACCAGTAAAATGGAACAAATTAAATAATGTATTTTAACATTGTAATCAAACCCTCTGTTTACATGTTTATGCAACATTAATGCATTGTTTTCCAATTTTGCTTTAGACCCTTGTATATTATAATGGTGTCATATTGTTACAGCATAATGTTCAAAAGTCAATAAATGTCTTAATTAGATTTATCAGTCAGTCCAATTAAACCAACAAGGAAACTTGCTTAGTTTTCTTAAGGGCTATTTTAGGACTGAACAATTCAATGTTTTTCCAGAAGGTTGTTTCAGACAAAGATATACCAGGCACGTTTCATGAGAAGGAGAATAGAGAGAAGGATGAACTAGAAACTATTGCCAGGGCATTTGAGGAGAAATATGTGAGTATGGTATTACATGCTTGGCATTAAGAGACTGTTCAAGCATTGTGTGATGTCCAAATTGAACCATGTTTCTTGCACACTGCACTGTTTTTGGTTCCAGCCCTAGATCCCGTCGCATTTGAACACATTTTATGTGATTTCCTGTCGACTGTGTATTTTTCTCTGTGTGTCTCTCTCTCTGGGTTTTCGGAATGTGTGTGTGTGTCTCTCTCTCTGGGTTTTCGGAATGTGTGTGTGTGTGTGTGTATCTCTGGGTTTTCGGGGTATGTGTATCTCTGGGTTTTCGGGGTGTGTGTGTATCTCTCTCTGGGTTTTTGGGGTGTGTGTGTGTGTCTCTGGGTTTTTGGGGTGTGTGTGTGTGTCTCTCTCTGGGTTTTTGGGGTGTGTGTGTGTGTCTCTCTCTGGGTTTTTGGGGGGTGTGTGTGTGTGTCTCTCTCTGGGTTTTTGGGGGGTGTGTGTTTGTGTCTCTCTCTGGGTTTTTGGGGTGTGTGTGTGTATGTGTCTCTCTCTGGGTTTTCGGGATGTGTGTGTCTCTCTCTGGGTTTTTGGGATGTGTGTGTGTCTCTCTCTGGGTTTTTGGGATGTGTTTGTGTCTCTCTCTGGGTTTTTGGGATGTGTGTGTGTGTTTGTGTCTCTCTCTGGGTTTTTGGGATGTGTGTGTGTGTGTGTCTCTCTCTGGGTTTTTGGGATGGGTGTGTGTGTGTGTGTCTCTCTCTTGGTTTTCGGGATGTGTGTGTGTCTCTGGGTTTTCGGGATGTGCGTGTCTGTTTTGTCTGGGAATTGGGATGGGGGTGTCTCTCTGTTGCTCTCCTTCTAGGGAGGTGGGAATAAACGTAAGAAGGATCGTGTACAGGATTTAGTTGATATAGGAGAAGGATATGACAATGAGGACTCCTTCATTGACAACTCTGAGGCAGTAAGTTTTTTCCTGTTTCTAATTTAACATGGGTGTATTCTTTCCACTGGCGTTGACAAATGGTTGACTCTTTTGGTTGTAAAATGTTCCATTAGCAAACAAATTGTCTGAATGAATACAATTCCCTCTAATACTCTTTGCAATACTCCACCCACCCCACTTCTAACCACAAAAGGTAGTGTTTTTTCCACATGGTGCAGTTGGGTAGTGTATAATAAGTGGTTGAATCTGTCTTGTGTCAACGGGCACTGTAACATTGGCTAGTGGGTAGAAACAAAAACACAATCCATAAAGCTGAATAGTAAATTTTTCTTTGTTTTCTATGAATTACAGTGCATCCGGAAAGTATTCACAGGATTAACTTTTTCCCATTTAGTTATGTTACAGCCTTGTTCCAAGATGGTTTCAATTAATTTCGTTCCTCAAAATTCTACACAAAATACCTCATGACAATGGGAAAAAAAAAAAAATTAAGATTTGCAAAAATAAAGAATATAAACATGTACATAAGTATCCACAGCCTTTGCTCAATACTTTGAGCAGCAATATCCCTTTGACAGCAATTGCAAGTCTTTTTGAGTATGATGCTACAAGCTTGGCACACCTATTTTTGGGCAGTTTCTCCTATTCTTCTTTACAGGACCTCTCAAGCGCCATTAGGTGGAATGGGAAGTGCCAGTGCACAGCCATTTTCAGATCTCTCCAGAGAGGTATAATCGAGTTCAAGGCTAGGTTCTGGCTGGGCCACTCGAGGACATTTATAGTTGTCCAGAAGACACTCCATTGGCGGTGTGCTGCAGGAAGATGAATCTTCAACCCAGTCTGAGGTCCATAGCACACTGTAGCTGGGATTCATCAAGGACGTCTCTGAACATTGCTGCATTTATCTTTCCCTCAATTCTGACGCCGCTATATGAGTGGTGCCTGGTTTCCTCCACACATGACGCTTTGCATTCATGCCAAAGAGTTCAATCTTTGTTTCATAAGATCATAGAGTTTTGTTTCTCATGGTCTGAGAGTTCTTCTGGTGGATTTTGGCAAACTCCAGACAGGCTGTCAGGTGCCTGCAGAGATGGTTGTCCTTCCGGAAGGTTCTCTCTATACAGAGCAATGCTGGAGCTCTGTCAGAGTGACCATTGGGTTCTTGGTCATCTCCCTAAAGCCCTTTGCCCCTGATTGCTCAGTTTGGCTGGGTGGCCAACTCTAAGAAGAGTCCTGGTGGTTCCCAAATTCTTCCATTTATGGATGATGGAGGCCACTGTGCTCATTGGGACCTTCAATGCTGCAGAATTTTCTTTGTACCCATCCCCAGATCTGTGGCTTGATACAAAACTGTCTCGGAGGTCTACAGACAATTCCTTGGTCTTCATTGCTTGGTTTGTGCTTGTGTGACTCTGTCAACTGGGGACCTTATATAGACTGGTCCAAATCATGTCCCATCAACTGAATTTCCCACAGGTGGACTCCAATCATAAGGTAGAGACATCTCAAGGATAGATAGTGGAAATGGGATGCACCTGAGCTCAATTCTGAGTTTCATGGCACAGGCTGTGAATACTTATGTACTTTTATGTAATTTTTACATTTGCAAAGATTCCCAAAACTTTTTGTATCCATTTTGGAATATGGCTGTAACATAAAATGTGGAAAAATATAACCTGACATTTCTGCCTTTTTGGATTTGGTTGCTTTTTTGGCCAACCTTGTGATGTAACAAGGTCAATTTAGATTGTTAGACTTCTGTGGGTTTTCCTTGACAAAGAGGAATATGTATGCCAATCCAGCCTGTCTGCTGTAAACAGAGGCTCTGAGAAATTATGCATCTTTACAACTTCCCCCCAAACCCTTAAAATCATTAGACAAAATTAAGTTTAAAAAAATGCATGGAGGGGCCCTTAACATTCAGACAGTCTCAGGGCATTTCATAAATGCTTCCAACAAAGTGATAAAAAAATGATGGTCAGCAGGTGCTAAAGTTGGTTAGCGTTAATAAATCATGCTTTCCCCCATGCAATCTCCCCCATGCAGTATGATGAATTGGTCCCAGCCTCCCTGACCACCAAGCTGGGTGGGTTCTATGTCAACTCTGGACCACTCCAGTTCCGCCAGGCCTCAGACACCGAGACAGACGATGACTTTGTGAAAAACAAGAACAAACAATCAAAGTACCTGAAGGTATGCAGAACTCAATGGCTGAGTCCCAATTCAAATGGCGACCTGGATTTGTTTACATGCTTTTGAACATTGCCGGCTCTACTCAAAAGTAAATGACACATTAAGTTGGTGTTATTCCATTGATCATAAAAAATATAAAGTGTCATGCCTTTTTTCTTTCTTTAGAAACGCAAGTTCAAGGATGGGGAAATTAAGCCGAAGAAGAAAGCAAAGTGGAAAGAGGATGGACTCATGGAGATGGAAATGTCCGTGGTGACAAAATCATAGTGAGATATTTTATTGCCTAATTCATTGATGCATTGCTAGTGCAGATTATTTGATTGACCACACTATGGATTATAGATTTTCATGTTAAGAATTACAAAGGGAATCAGTTTTTCACAGAGGCAGCAATGCAGTCGCAGAGTCGGTTTGTTGTCTCTGCGACTCCACGCTGTCTCTAATTGACTCTGCGTGTGCCGGAGCATACTCCAATTTCGAGGTCTACTGTCACTTTGCCTTAGCAGATACCAGTAATCTCGCATTTCTTTCTTTTCATTGAAGAAAATAAAACTTATTGAATTATGTTAGGAGGGTTTTTCTAAACGCGTTGTTTACAGTCTTCTCTGATCAACCTTGTTTTTTATGGCATCCTGTCTCTATGGCCATAATGTGGTTATGGAGTCTGTACATTAATGTCTTCTTTAATGCAATTATCTTTACAAGGCATTGTTAACTCTGTAACTGGTCTTCTCCAGTGTTCAACTTGATGACAAGACCATGTCAGAGAAACCAAAAAAGAAGAAAAAGAAACCTGCTGGTCCTCTGAGTGTCACAGAAATGCTTAGAAAGTTCCAGAAACAGAAAGACAAAGAAAAGCTCAAAAGAGACAAAGAGCAAGAGCAACTGAAACTCACACTGGAAAGAATACAAGCAGGATCTCCCATTACTTTACAACCCATCATTTCTTTTGTTCCTGCCGATGCTGCTGGGGGTGGGTCTAACATGGCAGACCCTCTAATGAGCCTCATTGGATCGACCAACGACAGAGCTTTTTTGCAGGCTGTCAGCACAGTGGACTTTGACCTTGATCTAGATACACTATTGGATGCCTCTGCTGAGACTCCGGGAGTTTTAGCAATGACCTTAGCCAATCAGGAGGTTAACGAAAATACCTTAGCAAATCAAGAATTGCACGGTTTGATAATTTACAATACTTTGTTTTCATGGGAATGTGTTGTCAACAGTAAAATGTAATAAAGCAAGATGCAAAACATGCAGTATAATAACACCATATATTCTGTTTCTAGGACTAGAGTCAACAGAACTTAATGGAGGTGTTTGTGTTGAACCCCCTACATTTACTCTTGAGAGTGATCCCCAGAAAGCCCAGACCACCATCATCCCTCTCCTAAAACCTCCACCTCAAACCCAGCCTAACATCGACCCTGTTCCTCAGCTACAGGACCAGCTTTGCCCTGTCCCTGAGTTACTGTCTAAGCCCAAGGCCGCAAAACCACCCCCACATCCACAACCTGTCTCTGGCCCCCAGCCTCTTCCTGCTCCCCTGCCTGATTGTTTGTCTCCAGCCCTGGAAAGGAGAATTCAAGACCTGATCCTGGTATGGCATCAGACTGTGTAAAGCTTTGTGTTAATCATTTAGTTATTGAATGGTTGATTCTCCATGTGAAATAAGATGTCTAGATTTAGTGCTCTTTAAAATTAATCATTATTAATATAATTGAAGATGTATTCGTTTATTTTGTTTAGGTTGCTAAGGGATTAGAAGGAGAGTCAAAACTTAAGTTCTTCACCCAAGAGGTTAACACCATCCTGCTGGAGTAGGTCAAATGTTGATGGTTGTGAATTCATTACTTCATTACCATCAAGTGCATCTTTTATTTAACATGTTAGTAGCTGACTTGACGATTATTTATATATGTATGTGTGCTCTGGTATATTGTACATAGAATTTTGACCATACGTGTTCATTGCGTCCTCAGCATTGAGCTGCAGTGCAGAGATGTCAGTGGACAGGTGCGTTCCAAGGTCTACACACATCTGGCCTCTTTCCTCCCATGCAGCAGAGACACACTGCTGAAACGGGTCAAGAAACTACTGCTGACACAGGTGAAACACGCCTCGCCCAGTGCCAAGGAAAACATCACAGACATGCTTTGGGGTTTTGTTTAAGCGCCAACCACAGAAATTAGTGTTTCAAATGTTCGTTTATTTTTGACAGGAGGAGCCCCTCCAGAGGTTGAGGGAGGCGATTGGCAAAGCGATGCCGGAACAGATCTCCCGTTACCACTATGACTGCCAGGCCTATACGGAGGCCAGGGTTGCTAAGTACAGGACCATGACAACTGAAGCAATATTGTTGCATCTTTTATTCACAGCTTGATATAGCCAATGTGCAACTTTGAATCATCTTTCTGTAGTGTGGGTGACTTGTCTGAATGCCTACATTCCCGGTCTCTGTTTGACCTGTCTGTCCCAGGATGGTGGGGGAGAACAGGGAGCGTGAACAGAAGGAGAACGGTGGGTCAGAGGAGGAGGGGGAGGAGAAGAGTGGCAAACGAGTGCTGGGGCCCAGGAAGCAATTCCGGTGGACTGAAGAGATCAGGTCTGTCTTTGGGTTGTATTTGTTTTAATTGGTTTCTTCACATGCATTCTTAATGTTTACTAAATTTATCTGAGGATACTTTTGAAAATGGGGAAAACTGCTATGAACCCCACTGATCACCTTGTATACATGCACAGGGAGTGTCTGTGCAATGCAGTTCGTGTGCGAATGGACAGATTCGAGGTGGAGAAGGGGAACCCAGAGGAGGCTGAGGAGTTCCTCAAAACCTTCCTAGACGCTGAGGTCAAACCACTCTGGCCTAAAGGGTGGATGCAGCCTAGGTCCGTACATGCATCTACGGCAGAAACAAATTCCTCTTCATTTGTTAAGATTGCCTGTAGCAACGTTTTTATCCAATTGGTGACATTAACAGTTCTAAAATGTGCATTTTCTGGTCAGTTGTTTCCATCAGACATTTTTGCATATGAAACGCACTGTGCAATGACATGGTGCACAAAAAGACTAAGATTTGTCTTGGCATATATGCAGGTCGAAAGCGCTAAGCAAAAAGAGGTTATGGATAGGAGAATAACACCCTAAAGGAGCATCAAGCTCTTCATGCACTTCATCAAAACTCTCAATTTAATGGTTTTGTATTTGTAGCCTGTTTGTGGAACATAACTGTCAGTGGAAGGGTCCCAGACAGTTATGCTATTAATCTGTGTGTCGACATTGCTGATATTCTGTTTGTTTATACCGCGCTATTTAATAAATGTATTAAGATGTATAGAATCTGTATCCAGACTTTGTTAATGATTGTGTTTTTCAGGGTGCTGTTGAAAGAAAGCAGAAGAGTTCACACCCACAGTACAACTCTACAGCAGTAAGTGCTGGAGCTAAAGCCTAAAAACCTTGTAGTGTATATCAGCCTCTGCCATGCTGCTTGCTCCACTGGGAGGAGGACACTGTTGAAACCGTCCACAATGAGTCACTAGAGTGCAATGAGAAATTGCACGACAGTGATCACTGCCACTCACCATTAACTGTAGAAAAGATCTACAGTTAATTTCTTGATGGTTCTAGGATCACTCTTTATACACTACTGTTCAAAAGTTTGGGGTCACTTTCAAATTCTTGCTTTTTTCAAAAGGAAACTCCCCTAAAATAACATCAAATTGATCAGAAATAGTGTAGACATTGTTAATGTTGTAAATTACTATTGTAGTTGGAAACTGCTGATTTTCACTGGAGTATCTACATGGGTGTCAGAGGCCCATAATTGGCCACCATCATTTGTGTTCCAATGGCACGAAGAAATTCCCTCTTTAGACTTGTTCAGTGACTTCAGTATTGTTTAATTTTAATTACAGGCTGTTCTGATAAATGAAAGCCATTCCATGTGAGGAATTGGCAAGAAACCAAAGCAAACCCAACATATCCTTTTAAAAAAAAGACCTCTTTAATTGACCCAATACCTTTGATCAGTAGTGTATGTATTTAAGTAATGCTAAGAAGGGCATCTGTTCAAGAGTAAATCAACTTTGAATGGTAAGTGCAATGGGAAAGAAAATGGGTAGTTTTACTGAAGATATTTTGTTCTGGCCCAAAGAGCAAAGAAGAAGGTGAAGTCAGAGAAAAGACAGTCCTCACTAGATGCAATGCAAATTCCTCCAGGGACTTCCAACATGCTTGGGGATCCCCAGGCTTTTCTGAGTGCTCAGCCTGAGAACAGATCACATCAACTGAGCTCCAGCTTGTCAATTCTGGACACTCAAAATCTGGATGACACTGCTGACATGGAGAAAGAGCTATCTGGGTTGAGAGTGGAGGAAATGAGCGGGGCTAGTATCAACATAGAATCTCAGTCAGCGATTCTTAACACGCATCCAGATTCTCCCCTAAACATGCTAGCTGATCAAGCACTGGCACAGGGCCAGCTCTCCAATAACTACATTTCCCAGGAGCACCTGGCCGCGACTTCAGACTTCTCCCTCCAAAACATCTCTCTTCCACCACCACCAAAGAAGAAAAAGAAACAGGTAACTACCATATTT
>JACXGK010000528.1:92294-104359 GCA_016801125.1 Novumbra hubbsi
GCGCTATAGTGGTCGTTGTCATTTGAATAATCAGAGTTGTTCAATGATGTGAAAGTGTGCATACTGGCACTTGCAAAGCCATTTACCGCCACCTGCAGTTAAGGACTTTTGAGCGTTATTATTTGGTAATCCCTCCTGATCTGGATGGAATGACGTGATGTCCTTAAACCATATCTCATCTGTTGACTTCTTCAAGATGGCTATGAAGTCCCAAAATACAACCCATGCTAAAACCATGTTTTTTCCACTAGGCCTCTATCCATAGTACTGCACTATAAAGGAAATGTAGTGCCATCCGTTTGTTTTGTTGCAGTTTTCTGAAGTGTCGTCAGTCTTTTTGCCTGTTACTGGACACAAACCCACTCTGGGGAATAAGACTGGTCTTCCTGGGATCCCTCTGCTGCATGCCCTGGGCTTCCCAATCACTTCCTTTGGACCGGGAACGCTGCAGCAGCATTCCAATGATGCCCCAGTCACCAGCCCTACATCTGGGACCTTCCTCCACGGACTCACACAGTAAATGTGCACGTGTCTGTGACATTCTCCCAGGGCAAATAAAATAAAGATGTTGCTCACAATTTCTTTGAGCACTTTTTTGCTCTCTGCACTAATCAGTTCTCCCTTCCCTGACGTCTTTCCTCTTCCCACCTTGTTTACCGAATACCAGGTTACTGTACCATGAGACCAGAGGGTTATTTCAGGGAACTGGATTTGTTACGTAGTGAGCTTTGTCAAACCTACACATATGGGTGATTATTAGTAATGTGTTTAATTTATAAAGGTCTAATAATATTAGCAATGCTAATAATGTTTGTCAAGACTAACAGAAAGTTCAGAAGTTCTTGGATGCACCAATCTGCGCTTCACTTAACCTAATGATTACATTTAGGTGGCAGCCACCTGTTGGGAGTGGGACCAAATGCTGAGATGAAATTAAACTGATCTAATCCCTGGACTGGGAATGGAGACATGAATTGACAAATGTTTGGGGAAAAAATCTGAACGTAAAGGGATTGAAACAAGGATTCACTTTGGTGTAGAATTTGAATATAGTATGCTGCTCCTCACTACTGTGATTATGAAGAATGTTGTGCTCATGAAATGTTGCACTTCATGCATTAAATGTATACTACTAAAGGAAGCTGTACTGACAGGCTTGTTATAACTGCATTTGTAGCACTTTGTGAAATAAAAATAATAAAGCATCCTAAATGTATCAGAAGTTACTATATTTATTAAATTTCAGTTTTTTTTAATGAAAAACTGGAGATTATTCTGGAATAAAATTTGGAAATTAGTCAAAAAGCAACTTTAATATTCCCTAAATGTTTGTTGATACATTTCCTTTAAATTGGCATAAATCGTTTGTTGCCTACCCTCTTAGTCATTTTATTGTACCATTGTTAGATATGAGACACAAGTGTTCTAACAAAATGAATGAACTACTACAAGCACTAGACTCAAGAAATATTTTTTGCAAGCTTGCAAAATCAGGTTGGCTGTAATTTAACATGAATCAGAATGATACAGAATTTGAAGAGCATTGAGATTGAGTCCATATTCGGTCATTCTTAAGTAACATTCAAGCTTTCAATTTGTTCTCTATGTATTATCTTATCAAAAGGCTTATGAAGGGAACAGAGTAAATCTGACCTGAAAACTAAATGTTAAACATATACATAATTAGTTTATTAGTTAGTTTATGTAAATAGGTTGAATGTTTTCTGTTTATTCACAGCTGAATACACCAGAGCTGACCAAACAGGTACTGAGACACCACATAGATCCATCTTTGTATAACAAAAACATTTCTCTAGTTTGGGGAGCTTCAATACATATGAAGACTAACTACCAACATCCTTGCCAATGTCACTAAACTCTACAGAGGCCCTGAGTAAATGTTTCTGTTTATGTCCTCAATCTGGGAAGATAAGAGTAAGAATTGGGGGGCGAGTCCCAATGGGTCAATCAATTCCCTACAAATTTCTGTGGACATCTCCCTCCACTCACTTGACTGTGTATCATCTTCCAGGTCATTGTTCATATTCTGTTTAATATCTATGGATATCTACCAGTGATTGTCTTTGCACAGGTGTTTTCTGTTGACAATTGTGCTGACCCATTGAGAGTTGTGCCAGGTGTTTTACAACAGGTGTGAACTGGAAGCATTAGCTCTCTCAGACCCTGAATTTGATCTTCCGGCTCGGTATGATCTGCCCACAGGATCACAACCATTACATTTTTGTCAGATATCTTTCAATATCCAAGAAGGAGCTGTAAATGCATTACATTCCTAAAAGATTTATTGATACATTATTCAAACTACATTTCAAATAGGTTATGTAGATATGAGGGACTGAGACCTTATACAGCTCTAGACATTAAGAGGCCATTGCACACATTGTTTCCCTTTAAAAAAAAGTAGAAAAGGAAAGTTTTGAGTGAGGAACAGAATGGTTTGAATTGCAGTCAATTATCCCCTTCTGTTCCTCACTAAAAGCTTTCCTTCTCAACTTTTTGGGAATGAAAAGAAAAAGGTGCAGTGGCCTAAATTTGTTTTCCAGAGGTGTAGATCTATCTTTGTAATTAAACAAACTGTCCGTTATGGGAGTTATGGGAGCTTCAATACATACGAGTTTCACCACAGAAATAAAGTTATTGGCATATGGCATTTGCTTGTATTAGAACAAACAAGATAATTCTCAGAATCCTTTCTGCTGCTGTTGCTGTTATCATAGTTGTCATTAATAACACCAAGTGACGCAGGAATGTGGAGTGGTTTTTGAAAAAGTGTCTAACAATTACACTACAAAAGAAGGCACTATTCTGTTTTCCATGTCTGCTATTGAGGATTGCCAAACATGAAAGCAGAGGGAGTCATCAGGACAAGGCTGTGAGTTTGGTTACTTGAAAGGGTGGCTGCCCAAGCTGACAGTGTATACAGGCGCTCCATTGAGCAGCATAACAAACAGGTTGAGGACAACAGGTACACATGGCCAGCTGATTCAGCAGCTACATGACTTCATTCACAGTCATCAAGAAAGTTTGCCCAGAGGATCAACCGCTGTGCCACTATTTTCAAGTGAGCCCTCAAGATGGTGAGTGAAAGCATATTTTATTATCTTGCATTTGTGGGACTGGTCTGTGCATTGCACATATTTTTGTGCTGGGGCGGCTTGCTTCACAGTGCCAAATTGGGAGCTATACCTACAGGAGCTTGTAAGACATCTCATTCTTTATCCACAGGCATTTATATCGATTTGGCCCTCCTTTGCAGCTGTAACAGCTTCCACTCTTCTGGGAAGGCTTTCTTCAAGATTTTGCAGAGTGTCTGTTGGAATTTGTGCACATTTGTCCATAAGAGCATTGGTGAGATCAGACACTGATGTTGGACGAGAGGGCCTGGCTCGCAATCTCTGTTCTATTTCTTCTAAAAATAATTTTATACGATTGAGGTCAGGGCTCTGTGCAGGCCAGTCAAGTTCTTCCACACCAAACTCATCCAACCATGCCTTTATGGACCTTGCTTTGTGCACTGAGGCAAATTCATGATCGGTGCGGGCCAGTCAAGTTCACTCCAAACTTATCCAACCATGCCTTTATAGAACTTGCTTTGTGCACACAGGCATATTCATGCTGGACCAGAAAATAGCCTATCCCCAAACTGTTCCTACAAAGTTGGAAGCATAGAATTTTCCAAAAGTATCTTGGTAAGCTGAGGCATAAACATTTGCCTTTAGTGGAGCTAAGGGGCCTAGGCCAACCCCATGAAAACAACCAAATAGCATTATCCCTCCTCCACCAAACTCCCCCCAAACTTTACAGGAAGGAAACGTTCTTCTGGCACTTGTCAAACCCAGACTCATCCATCAGTACCATCACTGCCAGATTGAGAAGAGTGATTCGTCACTCTACAGAACTGCTCCAGAGTCCAGTGTTGCTGTGCTTTACCCCACTCCATCCAACGCTTAGCACTGTGCTTGGTGATGTAAGGCTTGCATACAGCTGCTCGACCATGGAAACCCATGCCATGAAGCTCCCAGCGCAGTTTTAATGCTGATGTTAAAGCCAGAGGAGGTTTAGAACTCTGCAGTTATTGAGTCAGCATAGCATTGCCGACTTTTATGCACTCCATGCGCCTCATCACTCGGTGACCACGCTCTGTGACTTGACTCGGTCTGCCACATCGTGGCTGAGTTGCTATGGTTTCTAAACCTTTCTACTTTGATCTTTCTGAGATTACGAAGAGTACGCTTTCAGAGAGTATGCTGGGGCACTTTGGCAGTCGCTTCTCCTGTTGGAATTGAATTCAATTGCCTGCCTTTTACCAGTCAATTGAAAGAATTTATATTTTAATGTTGATAGTTTTATGTTGATTAGTCTGGTGGATATACATGTTTTATATTGCCATGTATCTTTAAATAACGGCACGGAAATCTTATGACACATTAGATGCACACACATAGTCACACCCATGATTGATTTTCTATGCCCTTATGACACACACACAGCACAGAGTAAATTGACACACATATACACAGCACAGAGTAAACTGACACACACACACATCACAGAGTAAGCTGACCACACACACTTAGCACAGAGTAAACTGACACACACACACACATCACAAAGTAAGCTGGCCACACAAACACAGCACAGAGTAAACCGACGCACACAGACCAGTAGCAGAGTCCAGCAGAAATGAAGGAACAAGGGAGGACCTGGACAGCTGCCAGCCTCCTTCAAAGAAGACCGCACTGATGGACCTTTGTGAGAAACATAAGCAGAGATATGGATAAAGAAATCAACATGTACCGGAGTGTACCATCCATTTCACTTGGCAGTAGTCCACTGAATTGAAGGAAGGACAATGAATATCTCTATCCCTTGCGTGCCTCTTTGGCCAAAGCATGCCTATCCATCCCAGCAACCTCAGTTCCCAGTGAACGGATCTTTTCCACTGCAGGAGATATTGTAACTTCTCAAGAAATCTCTGTCGCCAGAAAATGTTTACTACTTAGTTTTTCTTACAAAAAATATGTCCCTGTGTGGGCCCTGTGTGGGCCCATACATCAGCCATTTGTTTGATTTTGGTAGGCTTGGCCCTAGAGAGTGAACCTTATGTTACAAAAAAAATTCTGGAAAATATTTTATTTCAGTTTTCATAATTAGTTACATTTTATTGTAAATTAAAAAAAATTGAAAGATTTTTTTTATTGAATTGAAAATAATCGAACCGTAAACCTCGTATTGAATATTGGATCGAATTGTAAGACAACAATATTGTCCCACCAATATTGCATACCTGTTAAAATACGATTTGCATTAAAAGCTTGAAGCTAAAATCACGGATCCCTAGTAGTTTATGAGGGACCCGAGAGCTTAGGCTCGGAGCCTGAGTTACATTGCATCCTGACAATCTTAACAAATTTGTTTTTAAATAGTTCCCCAAGAACTAAAAACACAGGAGGTCCAGTCAAGATGCAGATTATGAAGCCGCAACCAAAGGGCGACCAAGGACCAGAGGAGACATGGGGCTGTCAACCATGAAAAGCGGCAGTCTCTCGCGATGGTTGCCAGCTAGGATCAGAAGGAGGGGGACTGATTGGTGTATGATTGACGCAATCTTGTGTCCACTCAATCCTCTGAACGTCACACGTGGGGTGACGGGATTGCAGGTAATCTCAAGAATGTTTGCTAGACCCCTGTCTAAGAAATTGCCGTCATCCCCGGAATCGATAAGGGCCCCAATGGAGGGTCGCCATGAGATAAGTGTCAGTGAACGAGGTCGTGTTCGCTTGGCCTATCCTTAATACCATGCCTATCGTCGGGACGTGGGCGTGTCCCTGCCGTGAAGGGAAAGAGGGGATGGCGTGCCCTTGTAGGCCACAATGAAGGCATGCGCCCTCGGCTAGGCGACGTGCCCGCTCAGCCTTGGAAAGGCATGTGCATCCCATGGGCTCCTGGTCGGTATCGTAGGCGAGTGTACGCGCAAGATCAAACCCAGACTTAGGTTAAGGATGGTGGGGACCTCGTCCCATGTGGCGAGGAAGATGAGTGGGAACGAGTAGCGGAAACTCTCCTGACGTTGCTCGCGGAGCCGATTGTCTATTTTCTGGGCTAGAGCGATAAGCTGGTGTCCTCCCTCTGGATGGTCAAACACCTTTAAGTGTTCCTCGGTGAAGACCGAGAAGGATGAACACAGGGGATCCCCATTTGACCAAATAGCAGAAGCCCAGGAAAGGGTTCTTCCTGACAGGGTGCTGACCATAAAGGCGATTTTGGCTCTGTCAGAGGGGTAGGGCTGTTGCTCAAAGTGCACTGGAGTAGAACAAGGCAAGCACAGCCCAACTAATCGGTTAAACACTCCAGGGGATTCCCGGTAGAAGGATGGAACTGAAGTTCTGTCAATGTAGTTCTGTCAATGTAGCCAAGAGAGTCTGCAGCAACTCCTCATGGCGGGTGATGGCTGTGCCCTGCAGATGGAGGGCAGGGTGGATGGGTCCATTAATGGCCAGTTCAATCTGTAAAGGGACCGGGCTAGCGGAGTTGGTAGGGACCAAATGCTCGACGAGATAAGCAGGAGCCCAAAAACGTGGCGTGTATCGCAGTACGTAGTTTGAACTGGCAAGCTGGAGAACACAGGAACTAAAATAGGGGGTGCTGATGAGATTAATGGGATTAAGGTGTGCGTACTTGGCTGGTGATTGGGAGCTTAGTGACTTGGTGCTTGGTGTTCGGCCCAAGGACACTAGAGGGGTTGGCAGGACCGGAGATGAGCTGGGTCAGGGTGGAACACTGGCAACATGTACAGTTTCCCACACATTACAAAGGTCATGTTCTGGACCTGGTATTCTTGACAGGTTTTCCCTTTTCAAATGTGCATGGCTTAGATCTTGATATTTCTGACCATCCTGTCATCCTGTGGAATGTAGGTGTACCCCTAACCAAGCAACGTCAAAAATGGACCATTACAAACAGATACATTAACTCTGTCAGCACATCTGTTCTAGAAAACAGGCTTCAAACAAGCAACAGCATGGTTCTTTCCACATCCTCTGCAGAGGAGTTGGTGTTTCATTATGACACACTCCTCTCTACCACCATTGACGCTTTTGCGCCCCATGTCTACATCCCTGGTCAAGGCCTGGATGCCTTCCCTGTGCCCTCTTGTGATGAACATAGTGAATTGTTTCTTGCGGTCTGGTGTAATTCCTCCCTCACTCAAAATGGATGCAGTCACACCCACCCTTAACACTAGAAGCGCCAGAGCGGGCACATTTTATCCAGTGAAGAGGAAAACAATTATATCTTCGTTCTCGATCAAATTCCAGGACCCTGCTTTTTTAAAAACGTTCAGAGATATGTGTGTTTTATCAATCAGTATTTTTTTATTTTGCGCGTGCGCGGTTGGCCATTTCCCCCCTGCATTCCAAGGCTGCAATTCTCTTTTCGATCAGCAGATGTCGCAAGGGCTCCCGTATATGAGTCTTCTGTTATTTAGACAATTTTGTATTTATAGTGTCTCAATACAGTTGTGTTCAGAATTATTCAAACCCCACTGCAGTAAAGAGTTTTTGCGAGTGAAATTTATTTTTTTTCTTGTTCACAATCAGATCAAAGAAGGACTTGTAAAATAAAAAAATGCAACTTGAATTTCAACAATATTTTTTGTAATACACTAACAAATGTGTTTTTTTTTTATTGCCTCACTGACAATATTATTCAACCCCTTAAAGATTACCACTTTTTAGAACAGAGGTTGCAATCTTGTATATTCAATCATATATTGAAAACACCTGTAGATGTGAACTGAACTATATCAAACACAAATTAAGCAGATTAAAAAGGACTGCGATACTCATTTGCTCTTTTTAGATCATTGGTGTATTTGCACAATGGTGAAGTCCAGGGAATGGTCAAAGAAGTCAAAAGAGGAGGTAATTTCTCTTCATAAGCAAGGATATGGATATAAAAAGATAGCAGACATTAAACATGTTAAGAGACACCATTGAAAGCATAATTCGCAAGTTTAAAGCTAAAGGCACAGTGGAAACGCTAAAGGCACAGTGGAAACGCTACCTGGGCGCGGCAGAAAGAGGATGCTGTCCGCGACTGCTGTCCAGTACCTGAGGCGAAAGGTGGAGAAAAATCCACGGGTGAGGAACTGCAACAGGACATGTCAGAGAGTGGTACTCAGGTTTTGGCCCAGACAATAAGGCGCACACTTTGAGATGAAGGCCTCCATGCCAGAACTCCCAGGCGCACCCCCCTGCTGACTCCAAAGCACAAGAAGAGTTGACTCCAGTATGCCAGAAACCACGTGGACAAACCACAAAGGTTTTGGGATACTGTTCTCTGGAGCGACAAGACCAAATTAGAACTATTTGGGCCTATGGATCAACGATATGTCTGGAGGAAGAAGAACGAGGCCTACAAAGAAAAGAACACCTTGCCTACTGTGAAGCATGGCGGAGGGTCAGTCATGCTCTGGGGCTGTTTCGCTTCTTCAGGTACAGGGAATCTCCAGCGTGTGCAAGGTATCATTAATTTAATTAAGTATCATGAGATATTAGGTGTAAATGTCATGCAGTCAGTGACACAGCTGAAGCTTGGGAGACGTTGGACCTTCCAACAGGACAACAATCCCAAACATACCTCCAAATCTACCAGAGCTTGGTTGCAGACAAAGGGCTGGAAGATTCTGGAGTGACCATCGCAATCTCCTGACTTAAATCCCTTAGAAAATCTCTGGTGGGACCTGAAGAAGGCAGTTGCAGCACGCAAGCCTAAGAATGAGGAATGGGCTAGGATACCTGTAGATGGCTGCAAGAAACTTGTGTCAAGCTATGTTTCATGACGTTATTATTGCCAAAGGGTGTTCAACAAAGTACTAAGGACGTATGTGACTTAGGGGTTGAATAATATTGTCAGTGAGGAAATCACATTTGTTGGTGTAGTATGTTGAAACCGAATGTTTCCCCCGGGTTGCGAATCAGAGAATGTCCACACCGTCAAGTCTTCCCAAATCATACACCTTTATTACAAATGCATTCGGAGATCTGTCTCGCAGGACAGCCAAGAAGATCTGAAAGTCCGTTCACATGGACACAGGTTAAATAGCCCCTTCCCACACAATCAATGCATCGTAGTTGCTGCGCGTGCTTCCTGGGTGTGTGTGTCTTGTGTTGCAGCCCCCAGACCTGGGGTGAACCATCTGGTGACCTTTTACGAGGTAGATGAGAATGGTGTTGTTGTGTCCGGCGCCAGGAAGTCTACAGGACCCCTCTGGCCTGTCTCCCCTCCTCTCCTTCCTGGGTCACTTTATTAGTCCCATGTGTGGGGGTCAAGCTAGAAGTTAATTTATAGGTTTCCATGGACACAGTGTCCTTTGTCTTATTCTCCTAAATTCCTGACCCTCTTATGGACTGTCCCAAGTAACCTATTAACCCTCCGCCTTACTACTTCTTAGGAATAACGAATTCCACAAGTACAAAAATTATTGTTGAAATTTAAGTTGCATTTGTCTATTTTACAAGTTCTTCTTTGATCTGATTGTGAACAAGATAAAAAAAAAACTCACAAAAACACTTAACTGCAGTGGGGGTTGAACATTTCTGAACAACTGTATATAGATCAGTGGTATTCAATTAAAATCTCTAAAGGTCCAGCTGGACCAAATTACGTTAAGCAAAGGTCTGGAACATCATGTCTTATTTGTGTTATGATTCAGTGCCATACATATTGAAGTAGTCTAGAAAACAACTGTTTGTTTATTTGACACTCTAATAAAACAAAGTGTACAATTCAATGCTAATAATACATATAGCTGCAAGCAGCAATTTGGGTTACTCCCAAAAATTTAGGACAATTGGAAAATTGACAGACATGTGTGCCGCACGTACACGCAAAATGCGGAAGGGTAAAAGCAAAGTATCTCCTGACGAAATAAAGCATATAGTTCCATCTATGTGCGCTTGCGTCCTATTTGTTTTGTGGGAGTACTGGTGGCAATAAAACACCTGTGTGCCAAGTTAGAAAAAAGTTACTGAAAGTCCACTCAGTAGTCTAAAGTGTTTGATTGACACAGACATCTGGACAAACCTTTGAAAATACATGGAAGAGGGAGCTGAGCGTAATCATGCAGAAAAATTCAAATTGACAGATGCCGAACTAAAAGCATTCATGGGTCTTATTTATTTGAGAGGTGTTACTGGTGGTAAAAGCATGAAACTCAATGATTATTGGTCGACAGAAATGAAAATCTAAAATTCTGAGATATCTGCGCTTTGATGACAGGACCACAAGGACTGCCCGTCTTGTGATTGATCATTTTGTGATGATATCGGAGGTATCCGATAAGTTGGCACAATTGGCATTCAATTCTGGGTAGCCGCCAACAAAATACAATTGGCATTCAATTCTGGGTAGCCGCCAACAAAATACATGTTGAACGCACAACGATAATTATGGGAAGATGAAAGTAGGCCAGCTGGTCAGCGATTAGCCGAAAATATTGTTATGCATCTGCGAAAAGGAGATGGCTCTGCCAGACATGTTAGCAAATTGACTTGAAACCAAATCTATTGATTCACGATGTGGTCTTTAGGTGGGGGATGGGTGCATTATTTACTAGCTCAAACATAGAAACCCCGAGCACAATGCAATGGCCAATACCTATTACCTATTAGAGGATCCACTAATTACACACAACCATTAGATGCTCATTTTCATATCAGGTGATTTTACATGAATGTTTCAAACATATTTTTAATAGCTCCTCCTTGTCCAGCCTATTGTGTAGTAGGGAGATGATTGAAAATGGAAGGTTAGGCTCTATAGGTTATATTATGCGTTATTATGCATTATTTTTTCCGCCACTTTTGTTCCCTGTTTTATAAGTTGTTTTTCAATTGGTGGAACATGATTGATGTTCTTACTTTGTTCTTTTAAATATCACTTGTTTTATTTAGTGATATTTGGGTTTTGTGAGCAGGACGATTTATTGTGAAATTGAAAAGGTAACATGGACATTGGCCATAGATCGACAGTAAGGTGAATGCGCAAGACAATCTTGACATCTCCTGTTCAGTTGCCAAAGTCATTTTGATTTTAGATTTTCTGCCTTGCTATTTGTATTATTCCACCAATATTTCCCCACTGCAATGTTGAGCACGATAGTGAAACCGGGTATTAAACCAAGCCAGACCGGCGTCTTTACATGTTGTTGTTACTGCAATCGTTACACCCTTATCTCGAAAGCAAGCAAAACTGAATCAAAACCCTTTGACACAAGATAAAACACACCCAAAAGTTTCGGCCTTGACTTTGGATCCGTACAAGAAGTGGCATCTAGCAACCATTATGTGTCAGTATATACGTCCCTGTCTGTAAACCCATGGGCAAATTTTGACCCGACTGAGCTTTAGGGGGGTAACAATGGCTCATGCTTCTAGTCTTCAGTAACTACAGGCCCATTTCTAATCTTCCTTTACTGGCTAAAATACTGGAGCGGGCAGTTGCCTCTTAACATCTGTGTCATATGACCAACCATGGCATGTATGAACCTCTACAATAAGGGTTTAGAGCAAAGCATAGCACAGAAACTGCCCTAGTCAAAGTGATCAGTGACCTCCTCATTGCTGCCGACTCTCAACATTTCAATATTCTCATCCTCCTGTACCTCTCTGCTGTCTTCGACACCGTCTGCCATGCTATCCTTCTCGACCACATGGAAACAATGTTGGGCGTATGTGGTTCGGCGCTTGACTGGTTCCCTGCAAACTCTGACCAGGTTGCTGAGACCCTCATTCAGGCTTTTATATTATCACGCCTGGACTACTGCAATGGAGTCCTGTTGGGGGTGTCAGGCTTCAACATGTTCATAATTCTGCTAGAGTCGTCACAGGCACCAAACCCTAGGAACACATTACTCCCACGATGCAACACTTTCATCTGGTCCCCATTAGTTTCCATGTACATTATAAGATCCTGCATCTTACCTACAAGTCCCTTCATGGACTCCATCCTCATTCACTCTGGACTTCTCACTGTCCCAAAAA
>JACXGK010000529.1:0-18570 GCA_016801125.1 Novumbra hubbsi
AAACATGGACATAGAATGTATAGGAGGACAGGTTTATGGCCTTTTAGCTGGACCCACAGATGCAGACAAGGAGGATGGAGACAAGAGCTAGCCAAGGTCAGATCTACTGGCGCCAGCCTACCCCCTCAACTGTTTTCTAAGTCGACCTCCGAGGCCATCGGAGGGCCCCACGGATGGAGATGGGGTCTGCAAGACGGAACACGCCCACCCAGGAAGCGCGCTCTGCAATTTCGATACAATGACTGAGGGGGGGAATAGGCTACATAAAATGTGTCCGATGTGAACGGACTTCAGATCTTCTTGGCTGTCCTGCGAGACAGATCTCCGAATGCATTTGTAATAAAGGTGTATAATTTGGGAAGACTTGACGGCGTGGACATTCTCTGATTCGCAACCCGGGGAAACATTTGGTTTCAACAGGAGCTATATGCTTTATTTCGTCAGGAGATAATTCAAACCCTCTTTCATGTATATTTTCAATTAGGAATATACCAAACATTCCGAAACAATTTAATTAGCAACTTTGTCGGTGGCATGGTGGTTAGAGTGTACTGATTGTAAACCAAGGGTTCAAGGTTCGATCCCTCCTATCTACTACAACTTGAAGTTTGCTTTTCCAATTGTCCCCAATTTTGGAGTAAATCCAAATTGCTGCTTGCAGCTATATGTATTATTATTATGTTGTACATAATAATAATGTAGTGTAATGTAATCTGTAATGTAGATGGGGAAAAGTTGTCAATTAACAGATATGTTCTCACTGCACTGGAAACAAACCTAAAAACAGGGAACAAAAGTCACTGATAATACCAACCATAATATAACATATTTGTCAACTGAACTGGCAATGTCAAGGAGCTTGTCTCGCGAATCAATAGATTTGGTCTTAAGTCAAGTCGCTAACACATCTGGCAGAGCTCACAAGTTTTTTTCCCTGAACATTGATATCTGACTTTACATCTCCTTTTCGCAGTCGCATAACAATATTGTCCGCTACTTTCATTTCTCCATAAATTGCGTTGTGCATTCATGTATTTTGTTGGCGGCTATTCAGAATTTAATGCCAAATGTGTTTGGTTTATTGGTCATGTATTGTGTGAAGTGACACCGCGCCTTGTTCATCTACTACAGTAGTCTCACTGCACTGTTTTTCACAAACTTATCGAATACTTCCAAAGTCATCGCAAATGTATCATTCACAAGAGGGGCACTTTTTAATGTACAATATAACAATAACACATATAGCTGCAAGCAGCAATTTGGGTTACAACTGCAAATTGGAAGTAGCAGCAGACAGGAGGAATCGAACCTTGAAGCCTGGGTTTCCCCATCAGCACACTCTAACCACTGTGCCACCTGTAAAGTTTCCAAAATACCCATTTCAGAATGTTTGGTAAATACCTAACTGGAAATATACATGAAAGAGATTAAGAATTATGTTCTTACTTTGTTCTTTTAAATGTCACTTGTTTTATTTTGTGATATTTGGGTTTTGTGAGCAGGTCGATTTATTGTGAAATTTAGAAGACAATCTCCTTGACATCACCAGTTCAGTTGCCAAAGTCATTTTAACTTTATATTTTCTTTCTTGCTATTGGTATTATTCCAGCAATACAAACTGCAATATTGAGCGCGATATTATATTGTATAAAACCAAGCCAGACTGGCATCTTAACACATTGTAGTTACTGCACCCTTACCTTGAAAACGGAGCAACACTGAATCAAAACACTTCGACAAAAGATAACAGACACCCAAAAGTTTCGGACATGACTTTGGATCCGTACAAGAAGCGCCATCTAGCGACCATTACGTGTCAGTAAATACGTCCCTGTCTGTAGACTCATGGGCAAATTCTGTGCATTTCTACGCAAATTTGCTTCTAACGGCCTGTAAAAGATTTCAGTCGAGATATGCAGAAATACGTAAACGACATGACATTCTGTGCCCATGACTATCCCCTACAACATGTAAAGGCTTCTATCTTTAACCTGTCTGGAGATATTAATAGAAATGTAACAGGTGCAATTTTTTTTGGGGTTGAGTTTTGGAAGGCTTCTACTTTACGGAAATACACATACGACATGTCATTCTTTTCAGACAACGGTCCTCTACAAAGTGGAGCAAACAGGTGCAAATTTGCGTCAATCAATTTAGGAGGGTTGCAAACTTACGGTGTACGTTGCCTTTGGAGCATTCAGTCAGTCATGCTCACCAGGCCTGGGAAGGAAGTTGTAGTAGAGAGTCAAGAGTAAGGGGATCCCATGTGCCACCTATTCTGAACCTGTCAGGCCTTCCATTGGTGTGGGCATCGGCAGCAATTTGGACCGCCGGACTGTTGTGTCATGTCAGTACAGTCATACTATCTTGTGCGGTTTTGCACAATTCTAGGTGTTATTTGTTGAGTGTAATAAATAAATAAAAATTCCAGTCAAAGTGATGTTGCTGGGTGAATACTTTATAAAATGGTGACAAAAATTGAAACAATTCAATGGCTGTGATTGTCTTACGTATGAATGTTAATAGACGTTAAATAGCTAGTAGCTACACTTACTCTGAAGTATCCTGAAGAGAACATGGGGAATTTTACAAGGACAGCGTCAATGATGAGGAATTTAATGGATTGAATGAACATGAATGGGCATACAGATTGGCCAGTTGAGATGTCTATTTATTGGAGTGGTGATAAGGATGTCCCGAAATAGCTTTCAAATGCTATGCTCTTGTTTACATTTTTAACGAGTTGAGAATCGAGAGAGATTAACCAAATTGCCATCCCCTTTTTAAAATACGGCCACGTTTTGACTTTTACAATTTTCAAAATGAGTGCTCTCCTCATCAACACCTGTTGATCCTGTTGTAGTCCATAGTCTCTTTTCGGGGGAAGAGGATTTTTCTGCCAATACATCCCCAGCGAACGCCACAGGTTTGGCATTGCCTTTCTCACAGCTATGAAATTGTCTGCATTTTAGTGATCGGATGTTTGTAGAAATGTTTAGTGCATTGTTCGTAGTTGGTGGTCGGTTTGTGTTATGGTTTCCACCTATGTAATGATGCACAACTAAGAATGTCTACAAACATCCGATAACTGATATATAACAATTCCTTAGTTGGGTTCAAATTAATATAATTATATATAAAAGTCAGCTCAGATGTGAGCAAACTTAAACATTACGAAAAACGTAATGTTACACAAAATGTTACACAGAACATTCACTAATAGGTTAACATTTACTTTTTTATAGTTGTACTTTTTTACTATTTGTATTGGACCTAATATATATATTATATCCCTTAATAAATATATTACCAATATATGTATTGGTAATATTAACAATTGGATGTATTAATTGATCATACACTGTCTTACAAGTCTAACTCTGTTGTTGCATTAAGGTAGCCAAAGGAATGTTTGGGTCATAAAGCTAGTTGAGAGGATCTGATCTGGTGTTTGTTGGTGACACCTATCTGTATGCTAAATCCTGTATACACTGTGCCCATCTGTTCTCCTTATCACCTCACTGTTCATTGATCCACAGGAATAAGGCCATGAGGGGGTGATACTTCCCCCTGAGTGGGGGCTATTGGGGCACCTGGATAGACACAGGATAGGGGGAGAACAGAATGGGGTCAGGATAGGAACATTGTTTTGACACACCCCTAGACTGAGTTATACCAAATGGACATGCAAATAACCTGAGTGTATAAGAATGTATGTAACTTTGATATTACCAGAGATGCTTCCCTGTCACTCTGGGTGATGGGGAACCAGACTCTCCTTGTACAGTAATAGAAAGTAGTATAGTACTAGAGATCATACGTTTCCTTTAGTTCTTGACCAGGTTTGCACACACTGCAGCAGGGATTTTGGCCCACTCCATACAGACATTCTCCAGATCCTTCAGGTTTCGGGGCTGTCACTGGGCAATACGGAATATTTAAAGATTTATTTAAAGATTTTCTATTGGGTTCAGGTCTGGAGACTGGCTAGGCCACTCCAGGACCTTGAGATGCTTCTTATGGAGCCACTCCTTAGTTGCCCTGGCTGTGTGTTTCCGGTCGTTGTCATGCTGGAAGACCCAGCCACGACCCATCTTCAATGCTCTTACTGAGGGAATGAGGTTGTTGGCCAAGATCTCACGATACATGGCCCCATCCATCCTCCCCTCAATTGCGGTGCAGAAAAGCAAAGCAGAAAAGCATCCCCAAAGAATGATGTTTCCACCTCCATGCTTCACGATTGGGATGGTGTTCTTGGGGTTGTACTCATCCTTTTTCTTCCTCCAAACACGGCGAGTGGAGTTTAGACCGAAAAGCTCTATTTTTGTCTCATCAGACCACATGACCTTCTCCCATTACTCCTCTGGATCATCCAGATGGTCATTGGCAAACTTCAGACGGGCCTGGACATGCGCTGGCTTGAGCAGGGGGACCTTGCTTGTGCTGCAGGATTTTAATCCATGATGGCGTAGTGTGGTACGAATGGTTTTCTTTGAGACTGTGGTCCCAGCTCTCTTCAGGTCATTGACCAGGTCCTGCCGTGTAGTTCTGGGCTGATCCTTCACCTTCCTCATGATCATAAATGCCCCACGAGGTGAGATCCTGCATGGAGCCCCGGACCGGGGGTGATTGACTGTCATCTTGAACTTCTTACATTTTCTAATAATTGTGCCAACAGTTGTTGCCTTCTCACCAAGCTGCTTGCCTATCGTCCTGTAGCCCATCCCAGCCTTGTGCAGGTCTACAAATTTATCCCTGATGTCCTTACACAGCTCTTTGGTATTGGCCATTGTGGAGAGGTTGGAGTCTGTTTGATTGAGTGTGTGGACAGGTGTCTTTTCTACGAGTTCAAACAGGTGCAGTCAATACAGGTAATGAATGGAGACCAGGAGGGCTTCTTAAAGACAAACTAACAGGTCTGTGAGAGCCAGAATTCTTACTGGTTGGTAGGTGATCAAATACTTATGTCATGCAATAAAATGCAAATTAATTACTTAAAAATCATGTTAATGGTAATTAAAATAATTGTTGTATTTTTTGTTATAAAAATTACTTTTTGTAAAACTATTTATGAAGGAATCTTTTAAATAATGTGTCTGCTTATTATATAAAATGCATACTTGCAGACATGCATACTTCAAATCACTAAATTTATAGCTTAATTTTGACAAACTGCATGGTGAAAGTTGACATATTTGATCATTTGCAGTAACACAAAACACTGGTTCATTTGCTTCAGCAGCTTGTTTATAAATTGTTTGTTAACTAACAATAATTAAACAGGTCTTCCCTCTGGAAAAACAAGCTGAAATGTGTGGTAGATGATGAGATATGTCCATCTGCCGCCAAATGTTGTGGGAAGTGTAAGGTGATTAAAACCTAAGACCTCTGAATGAGTAAAACTTTCATATCTTTGGCATCTTTGACATTCCTGATAAAATACAATTATAGTGATTCCCGGCTGATTTTATTCAAGCGAAACTTATATAACTAAAACAAATGTGTTGAATTCAGCTCAATGTGATTCCAAATAGTAATAGTAGTGATCTCAACAGTTGTCTACCCATTTCAGGGCTTCCTTAAAAGATTTTTGAGTCGTTGGTAAATGTGCAGCTTCGCTCCTTCTTGGCTGGTAAAGCAACTCACACTTTTGTAGGTTCTCAGGAAAAGTCAACTTAAAATATTAATTTACCCTAAGCACTCTAGGAAACCAAATATTTTCTTATAAACAACTTTTAATGTAATAACAGGTGAGAGGGAGAAAGAGCCCCCAGGCAGATTCTCCCAAGAAAAGACACATTCCTGCTCACACGCAAACCTATTTGGCACAGTGTCCGCCCTCAACCTATGGTAACCAATTAGGGGTAATATTTGTGTAAACTTACAGAACAAAGCTTCTCAAGTGTCTCTTAAAGCCACATACTCAATACAAAATGGAGAATGTAAGGGCGTGTAATCTATCCCCAAGATATATGATGTCAGGACATGTAATTGAAATACAAAAATATATGGTTTAACCTACATGTTTGTAAACATATAAATATATATGCATGCTAACATTATGCAAATAACTATATTTATGCATTAATCAATTGGGCATATAGATAGGCATAATACAAATTATCCTCTTCACTGGGAAATCTGGGTTTTAGACATTGGCATAGCATATGCCATATATACATATACTTTATAGAATTATAAAGTTGACACAAATGAGCAAGGACCTGATTTATTGAGAGCAGAGCAAGGAACTGATTTATTATAGCATCACAATGTTACGAGACACTAGCCTTATATGTGATTTTCATGAAGATAGTAGGGCAAGCAAATATTTGTGAAATTAAGTGTACAAATGTACAAACAAAATGGTGGGTCGAGTGTGTTTACTTTTTGTGTTTTTTAAACAGACACGTGACTATAATGTTGAATCTGAGAGACCATGTGCTAATCAAAGGGAGCAGAATTTGACCAGCTGACAGGACGGATCGGCAGTTTCTGGCTCTGCTCTCAAGTGCTGGACCACACTGCTTGCCCTTTTCATCTGGTATACCACATTAGCCATTTCATCGGACAGGGCCTGTGGACACACAAGCACAGGGTCAGGGTAATTTTCTTTACCTTTGTGTTTGTGTGTGGATTAAACTTACATTGACATGAGTCTGCTTGGGACTCTGCAGGTCTTCAGTGTTGCTTTCAACCTGTAGATAGACAGAGAGAAATAAACTGGTGTCAGTAGAGATTTTTCAATCCGGAGGCAATGTTTTTCTTTCAATCTATCTCTGTCTCTCTCTTTTTTTTTTATAAACCATCCCACTTTTTTGAAAACCCCAAATTACTTGAAAAAGCAAGAATGAGAGAAGGAAAGAGAGAGCGAAAGACTATCTACCAATACTGACTGGATAAATAATCAATTTGGCAATACAGTATATGTATTGATTAATTACATGGGAATATGTTGTGAGGTCTTTACAGATGGTTGTCATGGATCTTATCCAATTTCCATAGATACTGTCCTCCTTTGAATTGGGCCTCTGCTCACTGGAGACAAGATGTTATAGGGTTAGCGCATGCATACACACCTACAGTCCTCTCACCCTTACACACATACTTGATGTCTTTCATTAGGTCTTGCTGTGCTAGAAGTAATCTCTGGGCTTCTTGGACTCTCCCCTCCATAGTTAGTCTGGCACACAGCTGAGCGCAGTGGACCCCTAAAACAGACATGTTCAGACTGCCTGCCCAAACCCAGCTGGAAAGACAGAGGTAGAGAAAATATCATCCAGTTCATGAGAAACATTCACCTCATTCACCTTCAAAATTCTTTAATTAACGTTTTTGTCTGATTCTGCTGTCAGTTTATATTAGGCTTTATTTTGCAATACAGTGCAGTGTGGAGTAATATTATACTGTTACACGACATATAAATTATTGGTGGGTGTGACGTGGTACTGAATGAATGACCAAGGCGCAGGGAAACCTTCAAAAGCCTTTTATTTAGGCACCAACAATTAGAAGGTTTCAATAATCCTAGTCGTGTGCAACAAGCACAGAGAAATACGGTAACCAGCCCCTCAGGCCTGGAATACACAGGAACGTTACGAACACGTAACAGCTGACAATAACGCACACTGAGACTAGAAACACTAAGGTAATTAACAACAGGTGTGGAGGATTAGGGAAGGGTGCGTTCACAGGACAATGGGAAAACAGGACAAAACACACATGATGGACGATTCCTCCTGTCGACGTCGCCAGGGTGCCACCCGACAGGAGGAATGTCCTCCACCAGGGAGCGACGTGACAGTGGGAGTGTTGTCGACAAGTCACAGTAATCCCTCCAGTAAGCCACTCAAGTTAGGAGTGTCTACTAGATAACTAACACTTGAAAATGTCTCTTTACCTGCTTGTGGTAACCCGTCTCTGTTCAGTGATGATGCGAGTCACACTCTGTTGATCTCTAGTGGTGAAAGACAGCTGTAGCTGGAATGGTAGTCTTTCTCGTCTCATTAAACCTGTAACGCAAACCATGTTCATCTGTTGTGGGAGCAGATTGACCTTATGGTACACAAGTGCCCATCAAGCCATTTAAACCTGTGAGAGGTGCTTCAGGAAGCAAGGGGGGAAATCTGTGCAGAATGTCTGCAAGGTCTGCAAGGTTGTAATAGCTGCAAATTGAGGATTATTTGACAAAAGCATAGTTTAATGGACATTATCTCAATTAAAAATAATTGATTGCCTTGTCAACAAGTTCTAATTTGCTATATGTTCAATTCAAACTAATTTCATGTATGTTTCCAATGGAAAAAATGAACCCCAATCGTTTAAAGAATAGCGTATTCAAAAAATCGAAATCAGAAATGTTTTAGGGGAACTTCACCTTGGTGGAAATTTCATGTCTGAGAGATATCTAGGGCAATACATTTCGTTTTACAAATACAGTACTTGAACCCCTTTTGCAATTCTAATTTGTTTTGTGTTACCTATCATTATTTTATCAGAACCAGTCTTGTTGTCTTAAACTAGGTTATAGTTACCAATTCAATAGGCTGGTTTTGAGGAAATCATGCGGGTAGTCTACACTAGGGCAAGAGGAACTTAAATAGGGACCAAACAAGGGGATGGGAGTGTCTAAACATATCTTTGGTATATATGAGCATGTGTGTGTGTTTGACTCACTCTCCACGTTTTCAGGTTTGCAGGCAAACTGAAAGGTGATCTGTGTGGCCTCTGTTACGTTCCCTATCTCCCTAACTAGACAGTGGTTACTCTCATTCTCATAGGGAAAATACCTAAGGAAGAGAGAAAACATGATGAGAGAAAGAGAGCAAAAAGGTGGTAAGATAAGAAATTGTACACATTTTGTTAAAAATATAACAAGTTTGATAAATGCTTTTGAACCTGACTTGAGTTGGTCAACAAGGCTACTTCACAAAAGGTATGTATGTTTAGGTAAGTGTAAATGACACTTTGCCTCTAGTGCATACTCACATGCCATCAGCTGCAATAAGCGTTGCTTTGACGCCTGTTGCTAGGATGTTGTCAGCCAGAACTGATTGGATCTCTGTTGCTACAGTACCGATGTTCACTATATTCACCTGAATAAGTGACCGGAGATGATGATGAATAGGGGAAAGACAAGATATAACGGGAAGAAAGTGGAGGAGTGAGAATAGATGGAAGAGAAAAAAGAGATTGAGTTAGAGGGAAAGGTGATGGAGGAGATGGAAAACAGAAGTGAAAAGAGGAGTTTGCAAGGGGAGAAAAGATTGAGGGAGAGTGGTCAGAAAAAACTGGTGCAAAAAGATTAAAGGAGAAAGATTAAAGCAGTGGTTAAATTAACTATCTCATCCAAAATATAACATCATACAATTTAATAAAAAATTCTTAGGAAAATGAACCTTCAACATACAAGCCTGTTTCCAAAAGTTGTATACTGGGTAAAACACAATGCAATGATGTGCAAATAATCTATCCCAATATTTAAATGAAAAAGATAAAAAGACAACATATCAAATGTTGAAACTGAGAAATGTTATAGTTTTAGGAAAAATACATGCCCATTTAGAATATGATGCCAGAAACAATGAAAAAATGCCCTCTTCTTATAACAAATTGTGTTAACTGCAGTGTGGTGGTTGTTGAGACTTGGCTAGATCTTATAATACCTGACACAGGGTGCACTGACCAGCTAGCAGAGGTTTTCACTGCTATATTTAAACCATCTCTACAGTCCCCACCAGCTTGAAACAGGCCACCGCTAACCATGTACCGAAGAAGCCTTCCATCACCTGCCTGAATGACTGTAGCATTGATCTCTGTTATGATGTGCTTCAACCGGTTGTTCAGAACCCACATCTGCCTTCACCTTTTCTGACACCTTGGAATCTCGTCAATTCGCATACCGCCCCAAAAGATCAATGGACAATGCCATCACCCTGAACAACACACACTGCCCTCACCCACCTGGAAAAAGGAGACAACACATATACGAGAATGCTGTTCATGGACTATAGCTCAACATTCAACACTATTGTGCCCACTAAGCTTGTTGCTACGCTCGGGACCCTTGGACTCAATTCCTCCTTTTGCAATTGGATTGTGGATTTCCTGACAAGAAGACCTGGTGGAAGATGGTGAGAATTGGCAACCTCTCTTCTTTTGGTCTCTGAGACCTACAGGGCTGTGTACTCAGTCCCCTTCTGTACTCCCTGTTCACATATGACTGGGTGGCCATTCACAGCACCAACGTCATCCTTAAGTTTGAGGACAACACCACCATCTTGGGTCACATCACCAACAATGATGAGACGCTTAGAGAGATGAGGTATGTTACCTGGCTATGTGGTGCCAGGACAATAAACTCTCTCAACAGCTGAAAGACTAAAAAGAAGATTGTGGACTTGAGGAAGCAGCAGAGGGGGGTCATACCCCCATACACATTGATGGAGCTGAAGTGGAGAGAATCTCCATCTTTAAGTTCCTCTGTGTGTTCATCAAAGATGACCTCATCTGGTCCAGGCAAGCAGAATAGGCAGAAAACGGCCTAAAAACGCATGTTCTTCCTGCAGAGACTCAAGAAGTTTGACATGTCTTCAAGAACTCTTACCAACTTTTACAGGTGCACCATTGAGAGCATCCTCTCATGCCGCATCACTGCCTGCTATGGCAGCTACTCTACTGATCCCAAGGCCCTGCAGAGGGTGTTGAAGTCTGCAGAGAGCATCATCGGTTGTGATCTCCCCTCCGTGCAAGGCATCCACCTCACAAAATGCCTAAGAAAGGCACGGAACATCATAAAAGACTATAGCCACCCAGGCTATGTTCTGTTCACACTGCTGCCGTCTGGTAGACGTTACTGGAGCAAAATTGTTCAGTTTCAAATTGTTATGTCTTTGTACTATTTTCTATTGAATAAAATTATTTACACATCATTTTGCATTCTTTTTTTACTTAACATTTTACACAGCATCAAAACTTTTTTGAAAACAGGGATGTACGTAGACTGCAATAAAATTATCAGACTTATGAAGGCAGGGTTCCTGAACACAGATAAAAACACGCACACATTGCAACTCAATCTCCTAGTGAACCAGTCACAAAGGCAGTCAAAATAAGTCTATTTTCTAACAGTATTATGTATACAGATTTTTGTGTGAGTGTGCATCACCCTTCCACCAGTCTGGTCTGCCAATAGTCCCACTTCTGCCAACCGGCACTCTGTTCCCTCAAAAGTCATCACAGACACAATCACTCTTCAGAAACAGAGAATACATGACAGATTAATCAGTCAGTCATTCAGTCAGTAATTAGTCAATCAGACAGACACACTGAAATGTGTTTGTGATATTTTGAGGGTGGAGATTATATGCCTCCTCGTTAAAAACTGAGTAATGATGATAATTTACAAACTAAACCGTTGACCTTTATTATAAACCATTTCCGTTTTAGGAGGGTTAATATAATTTGAGCGTACCATGGGAACCTTTTCATGTTGGTATTTTCTCAAAGTTAGGGTTTTGGGGAGTTGTTCACAATTAAAATGATGTATGGTAGTAAACATGAAATGGTATTTCCCATCTAAAGACTAAAAGAGTCCAATAATCTTGTGTCCACTGGCTCTGTTTTCGGGAAGTATTGGTATTAGCCCTTTTCATGGATTTAAAACACATAATCGTCTGGGCATATCGTCTGTGTTCCTAATTTCATAATTGGTCTAATTACTTTCTTGTAAGCAACAGTCTTCAATTTTTTTAAGGGCCCATGAAATCTGTTCAATTTATTTTCCAACTCCAATTCAGGTACACTATTTCCAGGTCTTGATTTAAGTATTGAATAGAGTGAGTCAAGTACAATGTTTTTCTTTGGGTCTTAGTCACCAGTTAACCCTGTCCACAGTTTGACGTGCTCCAATGACCTACTCTTCTCATCAGTCCGTATCCTGGCTCATAGGCAAGATACAGTCATGTGAAAAAGTAATTTTTTAAGCAATATGGACATATGGATCTTATATCAAATAATATCTATAGATAAAGTTGATGTAATTGAAAAAAAAAAAAGATATTTTAATCATGATATCAGTTAGAGGTTCGGCTTCAGACGCAAATGTCAGGCAAAGATTATTGTCCCTGTGCCACCAGGCAGAAACTATATCATTGTTAGTCCCCCGGCACAACCCCTGCAGCCAGGCAAATACTTTCTCTTGGTCACTGGGAAGAAATGCCACAGACCAGTTAAACCTGGGTCACTGCTAGAGCCGACTGAGACTTTCAACAGGCTTTCATCACTGGAGTCAGAGTCAAGTCCTGAGCCGTCTTTGGAGGGGAATGATCTGCAGGCATTTTCTACTGGTGCCCCGGAAAAATGTAAAACTCTAGTCATCAGCGATTCCATTAGCCGCAGTATTAGACTACAGAATCAGCCAGCAATCGTACCTGGGGGCAGAGCCACCAACATAGCCGCAAGTGAAACAATATAGTGCAAACAATAGCAACCTTATTAAGATAAAGCTTTCCTCCACCTCGGCCATGAATGAAAATAATTGTATTACATCACATCTTAGAATGGGAATCTTTAGAAGTTCTAAACCCACAAATTGTCAATTAGACACGATTTCAACAAAACTACCTAAGGAGCTACTCCTAGCGCTAGGTCAGACAATGTTGAACATAATAAATTGCACCCTGTCCTCTGGAAGCGTACTAAACTCGTACTAAAAGTTGCAGAAATGAAGCCCCTACTGAAAAAAATCTAATTTGGATCCAGATTTAATAAAGAATTATAGAACCTCTCGTTCCTCTCAAAAATCGTAGTAAAATCTGTTTCTCAACAACTTAATGCCTTTTTGAAGGCAAATAACATTTGTGAAATGCTCCATTCCGGTTTCAGACCCCATCATAGCACTGAGACTGCGCTTGTGAAGGTAATAAATGACCTTCAAATGGCCTCAGACCAAGGTTCCGCATCAGTCCTCCTGCTTCTTGATTTTAGTACTGCTTTTAACACTATTAATCACTCCCTTCTCTTGGAGAAATTGGAAACCCATGTTGGGCTACACAGACAAGTTTTAGCCTGGTTGAATTATTTATCTGAAAGATAACATGACCTCTGACAAACTAAATGTATGTTTTGGTGTTCCTCAAGGCTCAATTTTGGGGCCATTACTGTTTTCTCTATATATGCTGCCTCTGGGGGATGTCATTATGAACCACAATGTAAATGTTCACTGTTATGCTGATGACACACAGCTGTATATCTCGATGAAGCATTGAGAAGCTCCAAAAATAACTACTTTGGAAGCATGCGTCTCAGACATTAGGAAATGGATGACAGAGAACGTTTTCCTTTAAAACTCAAAAATGCTCATTTTAGGACCCAAGAAACAAAGTTGGGAGATCTCACAATAAACCTTGAAGGTTTTATGGTCATATCCCTACAAATGTGAGAAACCTCGGCGTTACCCTCGACCCTGACCTCTCTTTGGATGAACACAATATATTTCATGAGATTTTTCATCTTCGGACCATTGCTAAAATACAAAGCTAACAAAATCTGATGCCGAAAAACAAATCCAAAAAGCTTTTGTTACTTCCAGATTAGATTATTGCAATGCACTTCGGTTAACCTGATGAATCAATAAATAAACTTCAGTTAGTGTTGAGCTCGAATTTGTAGCACATTACTCCATTACTAGCCACTGGCTGATTTTAAGGTTGTACTGTTGACCTATAAAGGAATACATGGACTTGCTCCTACATATCTCTCTAAAATGAATGCGATCTCATTGTACCTAGAAATTCTAAACAAACAGCCGGAAGCAGGGCTTTCTCAAAGAGAGCTTCACTACTGTGGAACAATGTGCCAATTAGTGTTAGAAATGCAGACTCTGTGCCAACTTTCAAGTGTCTACTAAAGACGCATCTTTTCAGCATGGTCTATGACTAGTGTAGCCTGGCCCAGGGGTATGAAGGTGAACGGAAAGGCTTGATACTGTCCACCCCTGCTGACTTGCCAGGTGGGCTCTCATCTCCACTGGGATGACCATTCTCAAATGCCACTTTTAGGGCGGTTGTCTCTCCTTTGCGCCCCTTGAGCAATTGAAATGAACTCTGCTCGCAATACCCTTTGGCTGATGCCTGGCAATGTGGGTGGATTGATTTCTTGCTTGTGGGGCCCTGTCCGGGGCCTCCCCTGGATAGGGCCACAGTGTCACTGGACCCCTCTGTCTCAGACAGAAGGTTTCATGCTGCTATATTATTGTGCCGGGGGAGTAGGGTGAGTTCTTCTCTATGACTAAGGAATGCACTCTTTAACTTTCCTTGTCTCCTGTTGCCTAGATTTGGCTTTACAGACTGTACACAGATCATGTGAATTTATTAATTATTAATAGTATTCTTAAAACACTACCTAGCACAGCCAGAAGAGGTCTGCTCACCCCTTTGAGCCTGGTTCCTCTCTAGGTTTTTAATCCCACAATCCGGCCCCCATAGGGAGTATTCCTAGCCATCGTGCTTAAACCCTGTTGTTGCTTGCTTAATGGGGTTTTAGGCTGGATGTTTTGTAAAAGCACTTTGTGACAACTGCTGATGTAAAAAGGGCTTCATAAATACATTTGATTGATTATTAAACTAAGACAAAATAATTTATAACCTCTTCCAAGATATTAACTTCTTCCAGGATAATTCTAGTTCTGCATCACCATTCATCCCCATGTGGTATGGGATGCTTCTAAATGCACTTTCAGAGGCCACACAATATTACACAATAAACAAAAAAGTACATGGCAAAAGAGAATACAACAAAGACAGAAATAGACAAATAGATAGATAGCATTAAACAAAGTAAAATAGAATTACAATACAAGTTTGATGAGAAAAAAAAAGAAATTGAGCTGCTCACAGTTCAAAAAGAAAAATCAAACCCAATCTTTTATAAAAACAAGGCAAGTGGATGGAGAAAGGTGAGAAATGTAAAAAAAAATTAATAAAATCAGCAGCATAGAAATGCAACTAGAAAATAAATCACAATCAAAATGTTTTACAATAGATGGAGACTCGATAGATGGAGAGCGCATCACTAACAATATCTTAAAAGAGACAACAAAATATTTGGGATCAATATTTTCTATGCAGCCTTTGCTACTCCTCCTCAAAGAAAATAACTGTAAAGACTTTTTCCAAGAAAACAATAAAGTAAAATTAACAAATGCACAAAAAGAACAAGTAATGGGAAAATTACATTAGAGCAACTTCAGGCTATCAGAGGCTTGTTGATAAACCTTGTTGAGGTTTATCTCACTT
Organism: Novumbra hubbsi; assembly: GCA_016801125.1. Lineage (NCBI taxonomy): Eukaryota > Metazoa > Chordata > Actinopteri > Esociformes > Umbridae > Novumbra > Novumbra hubbsi. The sequence goes on from JACXGK010000529.1 coordinate 15,297, forward strand.
TCTTTAAGGAGCTAAAGGTCCCGTTTAAACTACTAATTTCAAAAAGGTTCAATATCTCAAACTCAGCAGGAAGGCATAATAACCTTATTACTCAAACAGGACCTGGACAGTAAGAATATGGACCCTACACATTTAAAAAACTGGAGGCCTGTTGCCATGCCAAGATCTTTAACGAAATGTATAGCACTAATTAACTAAATCACTCATCCCAATCAAACAGGTTTCATGCATGGCCGGTGTATTGGTAACAACGTACATCAAATACTGAAATTAATAGAACAATATGAAGATTTGAATACACCTGGCCTGTTATTTATTGTTGATTTTGAAAAGTCTTTTGATAAAGTCCGACTAGATTTTGTTTATAAATGTTTCAGCCATTATAACTTTGGTGAATCTATGATACAGTGGGTAAGAGTGTTGTATGCAGAAGAATCACATTTTACTTTATCTCCAAGCATGGAATTTCTGAGATGTCTTATCAAAGATCTGGATCCCTTTTATAATCTATCTGGATTGAAACCCAATTATGAAAATTGCACAATACTACGTATTGGATGTTTAAAGGGTTCAAACGTCAAACTACTTTGTAAACTTCCTATAGCATGGCCGGATGAGGAAGTCGATTTTCTGGGGATACACATAACGAGAAAGTTAACAGATCTCACATCTAATCATTTTGATAGAAAATGTAATAGGCTAGATTGAATATTGAAGCATTGGACAGGAATGCATCTCTCTATCTATGGCAAAGTAGCTGGTCATATCACAATCATATCACAATTACATATCTATTCATGGCACAATCTACACCAGAATAATCCTTTTTCAAAGCCTTTGAAAAAAAGCCTTTTGCTTTATCTGGAATGGTAAACCAGTTAAATTAAAACAGGCATATCTATATAATTCCTACGAGATTGGAGGTTTCAAACTATTAAATATCAGGGCTTTGAATCAATCTCAAAGCGTCTATTATAACAAAATTGTACTTAAATCCAAACTGGTCTTCTAGAAAATTGTTAAGAGAGGCTCATTCCATGTTTCAAAATTAACTATTTGCTATGTTACAGATTGTCATTTTAATTAGATTAACAATGGTACCTTGTTTAAAATATCAACATTCTTAAAAGAATCAATGCAAAGTTGCTTACAATTCCAATTCCACCCTCCAGAATAACTGGAACAAATAATACCGCAAATATAATGGCTAATAAATTAATGGAAGGTAAACCAATATTCATAAGAAAAATGTTTGCACAAGGTATCATGTTTGTTAAAAACATAACTACTAAAGAGGGGAAAATAATCCCTTACACTCAACTATTACAAATATGTGGAAAGATACAGTGGAGGACAACATTATTTGACAGAATAACAACCAGCAGGGGATCAAATACCTTTTTCCACTGTAAATTATCTTTCGAGCTGCTTTTATCAATTTTGGAATATTGCAAAAAATCTAAATCCTGATGCAGAAAAGATAATACATGCTTTGTTATGTCTGGATTAGAATTTTCCAATTAACAAAAAAATAACACATTACTTCAGCCTTAGCATCTCTACACCTGTTAAGGCTAGGCCTGATTTTAAGGTTTTATTGTTGACCTATAAAGCAATACATGGACTTCCCATAGTTACCTTGCTGAAATTATCCAGATTACAAACCTACACACATGCGAAGATTGCAAGATGCTGGACTTCTAATTGTACCTAGAATTTTTATTTTTTTATGCCGGAGGCAGGGCTTTCTTTCATAGAACTCCATTACTGTGGAATATTCTGCCAATTAAGGTTAAAAATGCAGATTTCCCCCGGATAGGGCCACAGAGTCACTGGACACACTGTTTTAACCCCAAGAAATACCACTGTTTTATTATTGTGCCTTGTCCATTGTAAATCTAAGGAATGCACTCTGTACATTTTCCTTTTCTACTTCTCAGTTTAAACTTAATGGGACATGAGGTCTTGGCCCACATCTCTGGAGTACCAGGCTCAAAAGACTTGTTTCTGTCCCTGTCCTAAGGTTCTGTCTGGCCCCTTTAGGAATGTTTTCCTAGCCACTATGCTTCAACAATGTTGTTGCTTGATCTTTGGGGTTTCAGGCCAGGTGGTTTGTATAAGCGCTTTGGGACAACTGCAGATGTAAAAAAGGGCTTCATAAATATAGTTCATTGATTGATTGACAAGAGGTGTGTCAATTGACAATTGATTTGACAAAATACATTATTTTGTAAATAAACAGTAAATAAACCAAAATCACCAACCGATTGAGGGCTGGATTCAAACTCACACACAGCGTAAATGTAACTCAGTAGTGTGTATGGCCACGTGCCTGTATGCACTCCCGACAACGTCCAGGCATGTTCCTGTGGAGACAGCGCATGGGGTCCCGAGGGAACTCCTCCCAGACTTGGACCAGGGCATTGGTGAGCTCCTAGACAGTCTGCGGTGCAACTTGGCGGCTTTGGATGCATCAATACATAATGTCCTAGAGGTTCTTAATGGGAAAGTGAGGGCCAGTCTTTGTTATCCAGGAACTGCCTACACACTCTGGCCACATGAGACCAAGCATTGTCCTGCAATAGGAGGAACCCAGGGCCCACTGCACCAAAGTAAAGTCTGACTTTATCCGGGTACATGGCAGTAGTCAGTGTATCGTTGGAAGGCACGTGGATGTCTGTGTGATCCTCCAAGGATATGCCTGGACACACCGCAAACCAGTCATGCTGGATGATCACCACGGCGTCTCCAGACACTTTCACTTCTATCACATGGTCAGTGTGAACCTGCTCTCAAAAGTGAAGAGAATGGGTCACCAGTGGCGCCCTGCCATTTCAGGTGTTCTCTGGCAAATGCTGGGCTGTGAGCACAGGTCCCACCTGAGGACGTCAGGGCCCTCATGCCACCTTCATGAAGTCTGTTTCTGACTGTCTGGTCAGAAACATGCACACCAGTAGCTCGCTGGAAGTCATTTTGTAATGGCCCCTCCACAAACTTGAGACTGCACTGGGAGACACCGTAAACCTTCCTGCTACAGCATGTATGGATGTGTTATCTTGGAGGAGCTGGACTAACTGTGCAACCAGAATTGGCAGCAGGTACCACCTCATTCTACCAGTAGTGACAAGGACACTGCGAACACACAAAACTAGAGAAGAATCAGCACCCTTTTCCAGTGCACCTGTGGTGACAATGATTCACAATTGCTAATGCTTCATAACTGGACATATTTGTAATAGGAGAATTGACTTGGAGTTATACTGTGATGATTACA
>JACXGK010000529.1:18670-33087 GCA_016801125.1 Novumbra hubbsi
TGACTCTGTTTCTGGTCCTGCCACCCCCTCTAGTGGCCTATGGCCACGGTACACACCTCTGTCACCAAGCACCACCGTCATCAAGCACACTGCCAACTACGCACACCTGTCCCTCATCATCTATCAGCGCTCCTATTTAAGTTCCTGGTTTTCACTGCCCAGTTGCCAGTTCAAACATAGTACTACACGAGGTTAGACCGACGTCGCTACGTTTTTTGGCTCCTGTGTATTTCACAGTTTTGTTTGGCTTTCCAGCCTTGGCATTTTTCCACTCCGCTCGTCTCGCCGAGCATACTCCCTGGATTATTGTCCGAGCTCTTACGCTCACTCCCTCCCCGTTATTCACTGCTCAATCCACTAAGAGCCTCATTCTTTCTGCACTGCAACCTCCTCCCTCACGTCGCGCAATTGGATCCCCTAACAACCCTCCGTTCCATCCGGACCCCCTTACACATGTTCCCTCAATTAGCCTTTCCTAAACTATTAAAACATAGAAAGTACACATCACTTCCACACATTCTTCCAGCAACAATACACCATATTATCTGTATATAATTACATAGGCTAATCTCTCACATCCTGTCCACACCTCTTGTTAGTTTATGTGACTGTCATAGATGCTATCGATAGATCCATGGATCATAGGGGAGGTTGGGACATATCATACAATGGTATTATGTAGGATTAACCTTTCTTATTGGAGGATAATTGATTGTATGATTGTTACGATCTACGATCATGGACTGCCGCCTATGTGTATTGGCATAAAAGACTGTGATAACTTAGTAATTATTGGAGAACGTGTATGACCTATGAAAGAGCAACATCTTGGACTCCCCTGACTTGCGGGTTAAATGGTTCTGTTAATGGGTCAAACGTGGCCAAAGGCCAACATGACAAGACATATCACTAAAGAGCTTCACATCAACATTATAGGCTAAGCTCAGATGCATTATCAACCCTGACCTGAGAACATACAAAATCCAAGATAGTAGCCAGTCAGAGATTCAGAGACAATCAATTTTTTTCTTTTACTCAAACATTGGGTCATTTTCACAGCATTCTATTTTACCGCTTGGAGTACTCCTAAACAGCATTAAAAATGTATTACTAGAAATGTCCTTTGAAAACCTATTCACAAAGCTGCTGAGACAAACTTTTACTATGAGGATAAGTCTTAAACTAAGAGAAAGGGCGTGTTTGACCATATCGCTATGTATTATTTCAAACTACCCCTGGGAGCTTGCGACGTTGTCTGTTTCAACTTTGCCCCCTTGTGGTTGATAAAAGAAAATGCCTTTCCTGGTAGTAGTATTATGCTTTTATGTTCAAAACCATAACCATGCACATTGGTTAATAAGCGGCCATGTTTCTTGATATATGGGACGGGTTCATAGAGAAAAAAACAATTTGTGAGAAGATGGACTTCTGTACCAAGTCACATGGGGTGGGTGTGTTGAGGTTTAAAATTAAGCCACTTTGGAGGCTTGTGAAAGCACTTTGGGCCTTTACTGCCATGCAATGCTGGGCTCTTTTACGCTCATTTGTCTAATGGGAATAAAAAAATAAATGCCTCAAAGGGCAGCCTTATTATATTAATAAAGCTGCAAGCAACATCACGCATGTTTCTGCTTTCAGCTACTATTGGCTTTATTGCACCAGAGTTCTGTGTGCTGAGAGAATCACATTCACCATATTCATTGAATGTAGTGAACATATGAGTTTGAGTCATAAACATATATGTCCAAAACCACACCCATTTGAAGATGGATTGGTCATCAATCAGCATTATCGAGTCACTTTTTAAGTGTTTTTACATATTCAAAAGAGTAGAAATCCAAAAGGGCTAATGGGCCCTCAAAATGCAAATATGTTCCTTAGGAGGATCTGGACACCAATTAACCTCTGAAACACTAATAATTACCGACAGTGAAAATAACAATAGTTAATGAATGATTGAGGAAATAAATAAATAGCAAAATTGTATTGATAATTACATTTATCCTTAAATGTTTTACAATTTTATGTATACAATTATTTACTGATACATTTTTGCAATTCTGATTTAACACATGAGAGGTGGAAATATCAACATCTGCTCAAAACTTTAACCGTGAAACACCTTTTGTAAATAAAATGGGACATTAGGGACATGAATAATCAATATGAAAATGTTTCAATGGTATGATCAAGCAATTTTAACACCCTATACATGGTAATGGGATTCACTAAAGTAAAATAATAAATATTATATAATTTCACCTCTGAGGGAACACTTACCCGCTGTTAGCCGCCTCATTGGCCAGTTGTTTAAAAAAGTAAGGAGACTGGACAGGGGACAAAGGGAAGGTACTCTCCTCCATTTCACCCAATCCGATATTAGCTTGTCCGTCTGTGCAAAGGATTACCTAGAGGTCAACCAATGACAGACATAGCATTTAGGTCAACCAATCACAGAAATCCAAGCACACATAAGCTAGATCCTATTGATGGGTTCTAGGGCCAGCAGGTGAAAGGTTATCTTACAGGCTGTCAAAATGTCAACAAGGTGCTTGATTGGCAGTCAGACAGGAGAAGTAGTGAAGCAACAAACAAAATTCAGATGTCAAACTGACCTTTGATCCTACGTATCGAGATGCCATTGCTACGGACACCAAGGCTGCAGGACCCAATGCTGTAGCTCCATGCTCCCTCAACCTGAAGAGCAGATGAAGCAAAATAAAAACAGTGAGACAAAGGGGATACTTACAGTGGAGGAAACATTTTTGATCCCCCGCTGATTTTGTACATTTGCGCACTGACAAAGAAATGATCAGTCTATCATTTTATAAACCTATAATTCTATAGGTTTATTTGAACAGTGAGAGACAAAATAACATCAAAACCCCCAGAAAAACACATTTCAAATAAGTTATAAATTGATTTGTATTTTAGTGAAATAAGTATTTGCTCCACTATGAATCAAGATTTCTGGCTCTCAGGTGTCTTTTATACAGGTCACGAGCTGAGATTAGGAGCACTCTCCTAATAACTGTCAATCTCCCTCAGTCTGGGGCTCCATGCAAGAGCTTATCTCGTGGAGTTTAAATGAATATGAGAGTGGTGAGGAATCAGCCCAGAACTCCACGGGAGGATCTTGTCAATAATCTCAAGGCAGCTGGGACCATAGTCACCAAGAAACAATTGGTAACACTCAACTGGTGTTTGGAGGGGGAGGAAAGTTGCCTATTACCCCAAGAACACCATACTCAACGTCAAACATGGAGGTGAAAACATTATGCTTTCGGGGTGTTTTTCTGCAAAGGGGACATCAAATTAATTGATTTCTTTGTCAGTGGGCAAACGTACAAAATCAGCAGGGGATAAAAAAAATTTCTTTCACTGTACTTGTTCACTAATTTGCTTACTCACTCTTTGACTCTCTGTGTGAGGGATTGGTAGCTCTCAGCAATGCAGTGTGGTGTGCTGTATTTCTGTCCCTGTTGTCTCAGGTAGTCATAGTCCACTAGAGCCCAGTCACTCAGAGTAACTGGTATACCTGAGCCATCACCATAAACAACAACCTAGAAAAAGAGAGAGATTGGATAATTACTGGGAGAGTTGGATAATTACGGACAGCCTTTCATCACCATACACTATAAGGGAGGCAGACTTTACTTCATAGAACTAGAGTTATGCAACACATGAGGGGCACACACAGAAAACACACGGCAGATAGTTTCAGGTGGAAGAAGATTTCCGATAGATGATATGTGACTGCTGTTCCCCTTAGCATATGAAATACCCTAATTCTCCGTGATAAGCATTGCATGCTGTAAAAAAAAACTGAAACATGTGTACATTACACACAAATGCACACATTTGAGTGCATGAATAAACACTAATCATTTCTAATCTAATCAACAATAATCATTTTTGAACCTTATCCAGACACTGTCAGCCCAACAGGTATTTCCACTTGTCTACTCTTAAAATGTTATTTCATTTATTATGGTTTAAGCAGTTCACTTTTGAAACCCTGTTGTTGGGTATTGTTAAGGTTTCAGCTGTTCTATATTGTTCTAGTTCATCACAAGGGGGTCAAGCACTGAATGTCCTTGAACCTTCTGGTTTTGTTAGTTTTATTAGGGGCCATGCTCAAAACAATTCTCTTTCCAACATTCAGTCTTGTTTCAGACCTAAACTCAGTTGCCACAGTATGTGTTTTTAATGATTTAGACAATAACAAGTGCTGTTTCAACATGTTTGTAGATTTGTCTAAAGTGTTTGACAGGGAAGACCATGCAAAACTTTTGAGTAAGCTGTCGTCAATTGGACAGCATCCAGTCGGAGACACTGGAGTTGGAATAGCAATATCCCTTAGAGAATTTAACGCTTTTAAAAGAAATCAATTCTTCCATTGGTAATACCAACAAAGGGTTTTTGCAGGTTTCAGGGTTCCTGCAGGTTTCAGTAAGTTAAATGGAAACGTTTTTTAATGCACAAATCAATATAAGACCAATTCATAACAACACCACATCTGAAACATACATTACACTACAGAAGATGCCATTATAATCACACACTACCCTTTCTCTCCTGGAAAAAGGAAGCAGCACATACAGTAGGGAGAACAAGTATTTGATACACTGCCGATTTTGCAGGTTTTCCTACTTACAAAGCATGTAGAGGTCTGTAATTTTTATCATAGGTACACTTCAACTGTGAGAGATGGAATCTAACATCAGTACAAAAACTGTACACAAGGTGCTTCATGGCATGCGTTTCTATATTCAAGCAGCTGTATGCAAGCCTTTCATTACCAAGCACAGTGCCCACGTGTCAGATGGAGTGGTGTAAAGCACAGCACTACTGTACTCTGGAGCAGTGGAAACATGTCATGTGGTGTAACGAAAAAAAATCCAGAAAATCACATTGTAGGATTTTTAAGTAATTAATTTCCCCAAAAAGCAGTGCCACAAGAAGCTGACAGAAACACTGAAGAGAAGAAGAGTTACGATCTCTCTCATCCAGTCGCTGTCTCGTCCAGTCGCAGTGGCGTGAACTGGTAGGTTTTAATGTATATGTAATTCCTAGAATTTTCAATAAACAGTTTAATTCTCAATAACAATAGGTTTTCAGGTGGCCCAGACATAATTATGGAAAATATATGATCGGTATGCTAGGAGCATTGTAAAGCCAATGTGTTTGAGGGCATAGTAAAACAGGCAAACAGAATCTATAGGCAGGATGCACTTAAATTCAATACTTTTTAATGTAAAGAATAGATACAATGGAGTAAAAATGTTTTTGATCCTCTGCTGATTTTGTACGTTTGCCCACTGACAAAAAAATTATCAGTCTATATTTATAATGGTAGGTCTATTTGAACAGTGAGAGACAGAATAACAACAAAATAATCCAGAAAAACGCATTTCATATAAGTAATAAAATGTTTAGCATTTTACTCAGTTAAATAAGTATTGGACCCCTTTGCAAAACAAGACTTAGTATTTGGATGCCAAACCCTTGTTGGCAATCACAGAGGTCAGACGTGGCCACCAGGTTTGCACACACCTCAGGAGTGAATTTGTCCCACTCCTCTTTGCAGATCCTGTCCAAGTCATTAAGGTTTCAAGGCTGACATTTGGCAACTCGAACCTTCAGATCCCTCCACAGATTTTCTATGGGATTAAGGTACTTTAATGTGCTTCTTCTTGAGCCACTAATTTGTTGCCTTGGCCATGTGTTTTGGGTCATTGTCATGCTGAGGTCATAGGCAGCATTCCACCTCTTCCAAACACGGCGAGTTGAGTTGATGCCAAAGAGCTCTATATTGGAGGACTTTGCGGGTGCTGCAGGATTTCAGTCCTTCACGGCGTGGTATGTTACCAATTGTTTTCTTGGTGACTTTGGTCCCAGCTGCCTTTAGATCATTGACAAGATCCTCCTGTGTAGTTTGGGCTGATTCCTCACCGTTCTCATGATCACTAAAACTCCACGATGTGAGATGCATGGAGCCCCAGACCAAGGGAGATTTATTTTGTGTTTCTTCCATTTGTGAATAATATCACCTATGGTTGTAAACTTTAGCCCATTCCAGTTCCAGCCCATTAAAGGTCCAAGGCCTTCTTGGGATGACCAAAACATCATCATATCATGACCTTTTGACCAGGTCATCTTTTATATTAGAATTATGTCCTATATAGTGTGGACACTCAAAACCCTTAACTAGAAGCAGGATGAATATATATAATTGTTTGAGAAGTGAGTATATTGAGTATATTGGTGAAAATGTGTGAAGAGAATATAAAAATGTATGTTGACATATTGTATGTACATGTTGTATGTTTTTATTGAGAAGCACATAGTATACTCCAACAGGCAGGGCTTTTTATTTCTAATTTGAACATCCCTGTCACGTTGCCTTCTCAGGACGGGTCCTCCCCTGTTCGCGTAGCGTTCCGGCGTTAGTCGTCGCCGGCCTTTTAGTCGCCATCGTGTGTGTTTTGTCCTGTTTTTTCGCGTGCCGCGACATCACCGCCAGTTTGGACGAGCTCATCTCCATGGCTACCCGTCTGGATAACATCATGGCCAGTCAGAGTCAGCACCGGGGACCCAGTCCTTCCATTCCAGATCACCCGCATGCCGCGGAGGCCATGGAGATGGGTTCAACGCAGCGTCGCTCCCGGGACTCGCCCCCGCGTCGGGACGGCACACCAGACGCACACCCCCCGAGGAGAGGATCCGGGCGAGGTAGGAACAAACGTGGCACCCATACCTGCCGTCAGGTAACGCGACATCTTATACCGTGGGAACCATCCGTTGACCACCTCCAAATACCTGTTTCGTTCCCGCACATCCCCAATCGTAATCCGTGCCTAGCCTTAGTAGATTCCGGGGTGCCGGGTAATTACATCGATTCCGCCTTTGTCGAACGATTCCATATACCACTAAGGGCTGTCTCTCCTCCCATCCCTATCCGGTCCATAGACCAACAGCCGTTGGGCATGGGAGCAGTGACACAAGTCACCATTCCGTTACGCATGCAGTGTGGCCATCATACAGAGGATATTTCCCTTTACGTTATTTCGGCTCCGACTTTCCCTGTCATATTAGGACTTCCGTGGTTGGCACTGCATGATACCTCGTTTTCAAGGTCGCAGCGGGTTCTCACGGGATGGTCCCATGGGTGTCAGGGGAAATGCATTGGGGCGTCTATTTGTAGTACAACGGTGGAAAGTCCGTCCACTGTTTCCACTGTTCGCATTCCCCCAGAATATCGAGACCTTGCACGCGTTTTCAGTAAGACGCAGGCCAGTAAATTACCCCCACATAGGTCTGGGGATTGCGCGATAGAGCTGCGTGCTGGTTGTGCATTACCCAAAAGCCGAATATATCCCCTGTCTCGCACGGAGACGGAGGTAATGTCTGAGTATATTACCGAGGCATTGCGGCAGGGATACATTCGGTCTTCCACATCACCCACCTCCTCCAGTTTTTTCTTCGTAAAGAAAAAGGACAGTGGTTTACGACCGTGCATTGATTACAAAGCGCTGAACGAGGTTACGGTGAGGTATACCTACCCGTTGCCATTGATCGGTCCGCTTATGGAATCAATGCATGGAGCCCGGTTCTTTACGAAGTTAGACTTGCTTACAATTTAATTCGTATCAGAGAGGGGGATGAGTGGAAGACGGCATTCAGTACCACATCCCGACATTATGAGTATCTCGTAATGCCGTACGGTTTGTTGAATGCTCCGTCGGTCTTCCAATCCTTCGAGGATGACATATTTCGGAGCATGCGGAGCCAGGGGGTGGTGGTGTATATTGATGACATCTTGATTTACTCTGCCACTCGGGCTGCCCATGTGACCACCGTCCGGGGGGTCTTGAAGAGACTGATGGAGCATGATTTATTCATCAAACTTGAAAAATTTTCTTTCTTCCAGCCATCGCATTTCCTCACGGGGGGTGGAAATGGAAGCCTTGCGCGCCGAGGACGTGCATAAGTGGCCTTCACCAACCACTGTTAAGGAGGTTCAGAGGTTTTTGGGTTTGGCCAATTACTACCGCAGGTTTATCCGGGGTTTTGGCAAAGTGGCAGCTCCAATTACCTCACTGTTGAAGGGTGCGCCAACCCGGTTTTGGACAGCTGAGGCAGAATGTGCCTTCAACTCACTGAAGGCCCTGTTTTCCTCTGCCCCAGTTTTGGCGCACCCTGATCCAGAACTGCGTTCATCGTGGAGGTGGATTCCTCCGAGGTTGGGGTGGGGGCTGTGCTCTTGCAACGCTCGGGGGTGCCATCGAAACTCCGCCCCTGTGCCTTCCTCTCAAAGAAGCTCAGCACGGCGGAGCAAAACTACGACGTGGGGAATCGTGAGCTGCTCGCCGTGGTCACAGCCCTGTCAGCCTGGAGGCCCTGGCTCGAGGGGGCCAAACACCCCTTTCTCATTCTGACCGACCATCGCAACCTGGAGTACATCCGATCAGCAAGGAGACTTAACTCCTGTCAAGCCAGGTGGGCCCTTCTTTTTACCAGATTTGACTTTACATTGTCGTATGTTCCAGGGTCTAAGAACATTAAAGCCAATGCCCTGTCCCGCGTGTATGACACTGAGGAGAGGCCCGTGGATACCTCCCCCATCCTCCCTAGTGCTCGCGTCATGGCCCCGGTGGTGTGGGAGGTAGACACGGAGATTACCAGAGCACTGCGGGCGGAGCCCTCCCCGCCTCAGTGTCCGGAGGGTCGCATGTACGTTCCGGAGGAGGTGCGGGACAGACTCCTGCATCTCCCTCCTCTGGTCATCCTGGCGTGGGCAGGACCATCACGACAGTAAAGTATAAGTACTGGTGGCCCATGTTGGCTCGTGACGTCCGGATTTACGTCTCCTCTTGCTCGGTGTGTGCCCAGAGTAAGACTCCCAGGCACTTACCCTCAGGTAAGCTTCTTCCATTGCCTATTCCACGGCGACCATGGTCTCATTTAAGTATTGATTTCCTGACTAATTTACCTCTCTCTCAGGATTTCACTGCTATCCTGGTGGTCGTGGATAGGTTTTCGAAGGCCTGTCGTTTGCTCCCCTTTCCCGGTATCCCGACGGCCCTGCAGACCGCGGAGGCACTATTCACTCATGTCTTCCGGCACTACGGAGTCCCGGCGGACATTGTGTCTGACCGGGGTCCCCAGTTCACTTCCAGGGTCTGGAAGGCGTTCATGGGGAAGTTGGGGGTCGCGGTCAGCCTTACGTCCGGGTTCCACCCCGAATCCAACGGCCAGGTAGAAAGGTTAACCAGGAGGTTGGTAGGTTCCTGCGGGCGTATTGCATGGACCAACTGGCGCGGTGGGCCGACTTCCTGCCGTGGGCCGAATACGCCCAAAACTCCCTCCGGAGCTCCTCCACCCAACTGACACCCTTTCAGTGTGTGCTCGGGTACCAGCCGTCCTTAGGCCCGTGGAATGCGGAGCCATCCGTGGTACCTGCGGTGGATAATTGGTTCCGGGGGGCGGCTGCCATCTGGCGGGCGGCCCACGTGCACCTCGGCAGAGCGGCCCGGCATCACAAGACCGCCGCTGACCGGCGCCGCTCTGCCGCCCCGGAATACGCCCCGGGCGACCGCGTCTGGTTGTCCACGCGGAACCTGCCGCTCCGGTTGCCCTGCCGGAAGCTGAGCCCGCAGTATGTGGGGCCGTTTAAAGTCCTGAGGAGAGTCAATGAGGTCTCGTATAGATTGCAGTTACCTGTTACGTATCGCATCAATCCGACGTTTCATGTGTCTCTCCTCAGGCCGATGGTGACTGGTCCCCTCCAGGGGCATGCCGTGCGGGGGACTCCCCCTCTGGACGTCGACGGGGCACCTACGTATGCTGTCCGGTTGCTGCTGGATTCCAGGTGTCGGAGGGGGGGTCTTCAGTACCTTGTGGAGTGTCAGGGTTACGGCCCGGAGGAGCGGAGCTGGGTGCCCCGGGCGGACGTTCTCGACCCTTCCCTCCTGCGGGACTTCCATCGGCCCCGTCCTGCTCCGCGTCATCCGGGTCGTCTGGGGAGGGGGGGGTACTGTCACGTTGCCTTCTCAGGACGGGTCCTCCCCTGTTCGCGTAGCGTTCCGGCGTTCGTCGTCGCCGGCCTTTTAGTCGCCATCGTGTGTGTTTTGTCCTGTTTTCCCCATGTCCTGTGAACGCACCCTTCCCTGATTCCTAACAGGTGCTGCCTGTTATCTCAGTACTTAAGCCCGTGTGTTTCTAGTCTCTGTGTCCGTGATTGTTACTTGTTTGCGTGTCGGCTGGTTCATGTGCTGTACCACAGCCAGTTTCGTTTTTTCCTTCTGAATGATTTGTGCCTCAATAAACGGCACTGTTGAAGGTTTCCCTGCGCCTTGGTCCTTTCTTCGCACCACGCATCACAATCCCCTGGGGTACAAAACAACTCTAAGTTGTTTATTATATGAGCATATATCAAAAAACTAATTATTTCTTTCAAAAGTATAATATCAACCAAAATTGTCATTTTGGGGTCCCTGTATCTTGATGGGGGATCACTTTATATAAAAATCTAAGATCAGATTTGATTCTGATCTGAATAGATTAACCTCATTAATGTTTTTGTGGTCAAGATTTGTCATTATTTGCAGCAGACTGTCCTCTACAACGTAGAAAATTGTAGGCTTCCATAAGGAATAATTCCGGAGTTATGAATAGAAATAAAACAGGTGCATTTTTTTGTTTTATTTTTATGTTAGTGTTTTTATGGTAGAGTTTTGGAAGGCATCTACTTTATAGAAATACACAAGACTGTCCCCTACAACTTAAACCAATCTGGAGTTATGAATAGAAATGTAACGGTTGCCCGTTTCAACGCAATGTTGCGTCAATCGCCCTTCACTGTTGTTAGAGTTTAAGACAATGCAGAGTGCTTTGAGTGCTATATTGCAACCGGTTGCAATAGGCAACGGGGGCCTATCTTGGGTGAAGATGCATAGAAGGGGATCAGAATCTGATAAACTTTCATGCAACCACTGCAATCGTCATTTATCAAAATTGAAGCAAAGTATCAACCTTTTTCAAAGGAACCACCTCTCACTTTTCTCTATGTTCTTGTTGCAGGTTATACAGATTATCCACCTGACTCTACGACAACATGAACTGTATCCTGGTCTTGTAGACTCTCCAGGGATAAAGTGATGTATGGGATCAGCGTCAAGACCAACCTAGATGACCAACGGGCAGGAAGAAGAATTCTTCAACATGGTTGTATCAATTAGAACCATTGTGATTGTTATTTGTTTTAGACTAAACACCAATTAAGAAATAGTCACCAGGACTGTCACGTCCATGGTGTGTAGCGAAACCAAATGCAGACATTGTTCAAAGTAAAAGGTGAATTTATTCCCACAAACAAGACAAAACTAACACGGACTGTAAACATAAAAGTAAAGGAGCTGTAACAAGCAGCAAACAGAACTAAACTAACTTACAAAGAACATGTAGCGTATCCACGGGAATAATATCTGAAACAAAACAGGAACGTGAACGTTGTGACTAACAAACAATAAACCACACCAGAGTGTGGAAAAACCCTAAACTAAGTAGGCTCCCCAATCAGAAACAAATGATCACAGCTGCTCTGACTGGGGAGCCCACAGTGCCACAGAGATGGCTAGAGGCCTCTCTGTGTGCCTGACCGTGAGCCCTAAAGCATAGAGACGGCTAGGGGCCCTCAGCCAGGACATGACAAGGACAATAGATTCTTACTCTATTGACAGCATATATATGATCAATATGTACATGGTAATTATTTCTGTGTGTTTTCTGGTGGTACAGTGTGGTACCACCAGACATAGCGCACATAAACATGAGGATGGTCATCATGGTTTCAATCCATTTTTGGCCCTCAACCCTACAATTTGCCAGGACGATTCACCAGAGACGCAATTGTTATGGCTAGAGCTTTGGAGGCTACAGCTAATATGACCTCTGAAGGTCTGACCTTGCAGTCAGCTGAAATAGTTGCCCTTTGAACTGTTGCAATGCAAAATATACCTGCTCTTCATTGCATGTTGGCTGCACAGGGGGGAAATTACTGATAGGCTAGTAAGATCAAGAAGGTGACTAATACCGCAATTACAAACCTGATGAATTAGGTTTCTTTACATGGTTGTCCTCTATTTTTGGCAATTGGAAGGGTTCTCTGCTAAACATGATTATGTCAGCAGTGGGTGTAGTGTTGATCTTTTCAAGTGTGCCATTAACAGGTGTCTGTCACTCAAAGTAAGGCGTATGCACCCATGAGGCTTTCCCGACCACAGACCATGCCCATATCAGCTTAACAAATGTAGGTGGTGGTCTAAGGGATATGGGATCTAACAGTGATGTTCATCAACATCACATTGACGCCTCAACTTTTGGTCAGTTGTCCGGAGTGACTGTGATACTTGTGGCAGCCAACAATTCATTCCCTCACAAATATGTGTGGCAAAGACAGGGAATACCACCACCCCCACTGTTAAACCTTAAGCGTAAGTGTACCTCTTACATCACTAGGATGTGAGATACATTTGTTTTTCTTTCTTTTCATGTACAGATTTGTTGTTATGACATGTAAAAGTGGTTCTTTAATGTCCAAGGAGGTGTTAGAGTATAAGACAAGGCAGAGTGCTATGTGCAATGTGTGTGCGGAGACTACTCACACACTGACATCCCCCTTGTGTTCTCTCCATCAAAGGAGATTTTGGGACCGTGCCAAAGGCTTGGGTAATTTGAGGACAAGCCGAAGGAAGCAAAGAGCAACACCGATAAAATCTTCATGTACAAATTATTTTGTAATAAAAAACAACAAATGCTTTTTCCCCTGACTTGGGTCCATTATTATTCTAAGAAATCTACTAGAAGCCAACACTGTATATTGCTAGTATTTTGGTTGCTATTTGGGAGTACATTGTAAGGTGCAATGGCTGCTCAAGCAGATTTAACACTATACTAATTTTCTTTTTTCAAGTGTGTAGCAAGATTTTAAATAAAGTATATCACAGAGGGGCTAATTTTGAGTCAGGAACAACCTTGCGGTTTACTATATCAGTTCAAATGGACACTTTATGCTAAAGTAGGTAACCAAGTTACAGTTTTGTGTTTCTAACATCTCGGGACCTTAAGGCAAATATAACAGTATTTTTTTTGTAATGCTTGGTCTCAAGATTTCTTCCCGGGACCTAACAGCAGTTGGCAAGCATGTGAATGTCTGTGCGACCCTCCAAGTATATGGTCCCCAGACCATCACAGACCATGAAAATATCCCAGTTAGTACACTCCAAGCATGCTAAAAAATCCTCCACAGCCGTACTGCTCCATTGCTTTGATTTCCTTACAACTGGTTTACAGAGCTTGAGTTTCTGTCTATATGCAGGAATAAGGTGGACCATGACGTGGTCAGAGTGACCCAGTGCAGCAAGGGGGACAGCATGATAGGCATTGTTGGCTGTTGTGTAACAGTGATCAAGAATGTTCTCTTCCCTGGTCAGGCATTTAATTAATTGTCTGTATTTAGGGAGTTTGTGGCTAAGGTTTCCCCTGTCTAGTCCCAGAGGACAATAACAAAAGAGTCAGGGTTTGCCCGCTCCACACACAGAATCTGGTCAGCGAGCAAGCACTGTGCCTCCTGCACTTTGGCTTGTTTACGAATGTAAACACGGACCAGAATGAATGAAGCAAACTCACTGGGAGAGTAGAAAGGTCTACAGTTTAAATAGAATTATTCCAGATCAGGAGAACAGTGTTTTTCAAGCACTGTCACATCAGAACACCAACCAATGTTAGTATAAAAACAGATACCTCCTCCCTTCGTTTTCCCGGAAAGTTCGCGATCCGCTCTGAAAAAATGGAAACCTGCCAGCTGTAGCTGTAGAGTCCGGAATGAGTTCACATAACCACGTTTCAGTAAAGCACAGGACTGAAGACGAGTAAAAGTCTCTGTCCTTTCCTGCCAGTAGCTGAAGTTCATCCTGTTGGTGCACAGCGATTGCACATTGGAGAGAATTATTCCAAGTAACTGTGTGCAATGTCCACATTTGTGGAGTCGGTCACACTCTTCTGCTGCGTTTCACTGCGTGAGCAAAGGTAAGGACACTTTTGACTAGAATGTCCAATAATTCCCCGGATGTTAGCAAGAACGTAGGCAATAAATCCACTGGAGGTGTACCTCTGATGTTTATGAGCTCATCTCATCTGAGCTCCGGGTATCGTAACAGAAAACGTACTTTACAAACAAAACAAGAAAAAACAATGCGCACCCCTAATTCTTAAAGCAATTTGTGAAATACACTTCATCGCTACTCTTATAGCAACAAATGCCCGATCTTGTCACGGCGCCTCCTGATGCCGTGCCTTCTCCTGATCGCGTCGCACCCCGGCGTTCGACGTCACCGGCCTTTTAGGTGCCGTCA
>JACXGK010000529.1:33187-104349 GCA_016801125.1 Novumbra hubbsi
TTACCCGCCAGCTGCATCTAATGTAGTTGGCTACTTAATCCCCTGTGTGTCTTGTCTCTGTGTCCGTGATTGTTTCCTGTTATGTGTATACGGTCGTAGTCGTTTATACTACACCCTGGTAAAGTCCAGTAACATTAAAGAGCCTTTTTGAGCCAACCGCCTGCGCATTGGTCCACTTCCTGAAACACCTCTGACAGATCTTAAGTGTGATTACATTCGGTACGCATGATCAGGCTCTTGAGTTTAGTTTATATGAATGATTATTCCATTTGGTCATATGGGGATACTAGTGAAAACCATGCATGCCATATTGTTTGCACCTGTGGACGAGTTGGATATTTGTCAATCTTAAAAAAAATAAACTGGCTAGTAGTAGCTTGTTTTTGTCCTTTTCCTCCCTGTCTCCCTTCTCCTACCTCGTCATTGAAGGTAACCATGGCGACTCGGCGGTGAGGTGAGGTCTGCAGCAGAGAGGACAACGCCCTCTGAAGGGCATCCTGAATGCTCTGTCAACAGTAACAACAACATGAAGATGAAACACATTTTATATTCCAAAATTCTCAGCCCTAAAACAGGGTATGCAAACATTGGTTTTTGTACATCAACACCAAATTAACATTACAATAACACTTTACAATAAGGATACAGTAATAATCATTAGTAAATACATTCATTGACATAAAATAATTAGATATTAATGCATTATGTTCACCCAACTTCATAATGACATTGAAAATAGTAGATTTTTTGTATACATTTTTCGAGCTGGTCTCCCAAATAGACCACCTATGAGGCGCTTGCCTTACAGCTCATTGAAATAATGCTTGATTTCTCATGAATATTGATTCAACTAAAAGCTACTTTATCATGTATACTTGCATGCATTTGGTATGTCATAGAATAAAGCAAGGGAGCTGTGAAAAAAGATGAATGATTGCTTATTCTATAAAGATATTCTAAAAAGTCCTGGAAACATTTGTTTGCACCCCTTAGAAAAGATAATAAATAAATGGATTATAGTAATATTTTAAACTAATCAGGTTCTTCAATTAGTATCACGTCTCCAATATTGCAATAGGTCAGTCAGCCTATTTCAATGGAGTAAAGTAGTCACTGTGGGTTGGGTATTATTGTGTGCAACACACTGAACATGGACCAGAGATATCAAGGAAGAGAGTTGTATGAGGAGATCAGAAAGAAAATAATAGACAAGTAAGGCTACAGGACCATCTCAAAGCAGCCACTTCTCTAAAGGAAAATCATCAAGGACAGACTGATATTCTGCAAGAGGTACAGGGATTGAACTGAAGGAGGACTGGGGTAATTTTCTAATTGTTTGGGGCATCCCATTTTGCACTTAAATATAGGCGAATTAAAAATACACTAATACGTTAACAAAATTGGATTCAGATTTTTAACGGTACATAATGTTGGTGTGGCAAAGCTATACTAATGTTGATGTCACAGAAACAAAATGTGCAAGCAAATAATAAAATATTCAGGTTGTTTCACAAATACATTGCTCTTTTATTCAGCAGTATGGAGCAATTTTAGGCAACAGAAATGTTATTTGTATTTAGATATTGAAATTGAAATAAAACATAATTCTTAATGCACACATTGAATAACTTAATTTGTTCATTGAACTGAAATATAATGTTTTTAAATAAAATTGGTTAAATAATTAATTCAAGTATTATAGAAGTGATATTTTAATAATTAATAAGCTGTCATATACTCACCAGCAATGAAAGTATTAAACTGAATGTATTAATAAATAATGGTAATCAGTATATAACAATTGATATGATAAAACAGTATATATATTCATGTAATCCAGAATGCACTAAGGTAGTACAAGTACACTGGAAAACAAAGAATTGTGAAAGGTGAAGTCATTATTCCCTAGATGATACTATGACCTCTCCCCGGAAAGACTCTGAACCTATTTTCTGGGATGCCAGCCAATTGCTATAATATCACTCTGCTTCCCCTCAACTTTTCCCAGGTCTTTGGGATCACTTGAGGCCAGGTGACTCATGTTTTGAAGAACAGGTTCACTCAATATTTCTTAAGAACTATCACAACATTGTACCACCAAGAGTTTAGGAGTTAAGATAATTGGGAGAACAAAAGGATGAACTGCATAGCTATTGTCATAGAGGGATGATCTATGAAGTGATACATTGAATAAATGTGTTTGTTTGAGGGTAGTACTTCTTAGTTGTTTTCCATAGAAACTGCTCTGCTTTGGGATTTTTTCATTAAAGTCTATTTGATTACAAAACCTCTGAAATCCTTGCATCTTTTTGAGTTGGAAACAGAAGTACTTTCCACAACATGATCAACACACCCAAACATATGACCAGCAGGTCCACAATGCATACTCCTGAGCAGTAGATCTACATTATACGCTGATAAAAGAAATGAGTGGAACACTTGTTCCCACTCACACATTGAGTCTCAAGGTCTGGGTACGCTCCTAATGAGACAGCGGATGGTGTCCAGACCTTGATCAGGGCATCTGTGAACTCCTAGACAGTCTGTGCAGCTATTTGAGGTGTTGGATGCACCACTACATAGCATCCCAGAGGCTCTCGATTGGATTCAGGTTTGGGAAATGGGAGGGCACATCAATTGCATCAATACCTTCGTCATCCAGGAACTGCCTATAACAATGCCACAGGCATTGTCTTGCACCAGGAGGAATGATGGATCTGAGATTTTAATCCTGGTACCTAACAGCAGTCAGGGTACCATTGGCTAGCACATGGAGGTATGTAATGACTTGGAGAGGATCTGCAAAGAGTGGGACAAAATCCCTCCAGAGATGTGTACAAACCTGGTG
Organism: Novumbra hubbsi; assembly: GCA_016801125.1. Taxonomy (NCBI): domain Eukaryota; kingdom Metazoa; phylum Chordata; class Actinopteri; order Esociformes; family Umbridae; genus Novumbra; species Novumbra hubbsi. The sequence continues at coordinate 36,036 of JACXGK010000529.1, forward strand.
GCCAACTACAAGAAATGTCTGACCTCTGATTGCCAACAAGGGTTTTGCATCAAGTACTAAGTGCTGCTCATGTTTTGCAAAGGGGTCAAATACTTATTTCACTGAGTAAAATGCAAATCAATGTATAACTTATTCGAAAAAGTTTTTTCTGGATTTTTTTGTTACTCTGTCTCTCACTGTTCAAAAAGACCTACCACTAAAATTATAGACTGATCTTTTATTTTTCAGTGGGCAAACGTACAAAAAATCTGCAGGGGGTCAAATCACTTTTTCCTCCACAGTACACTATATGGACAAACGTATTTGGCCACAGCTCTTAACCATTGAATCCAGGTGTTTCATTCAGTCCCATTGCCACAGGTGTATGAATTCAAGCACCCAACCATGCAGTCTGCCTTTATATACATCTGCGAAAGAATGGGTCTTTCTTAAGAGGTCACTGAATTTGACGGTGGTACTATAATTGGATGCCACCGATGCAGTTAGTTTGTGAAATTTGTGGTATCCTTGCAAAGTGGAAGCATTTAAGAAACACAGCAACTCAGCCACAAAGTGGCAGACCAAGTAAAGTCACAGAGCGTGGTTGCCGAGTGTTGAGGCACATAATGATTAACAGTCGCCAACGCTCTGCTGACTCAAAAACTGCAGAGTTCAAATCCTCTTTTGGTTTTTAACATCAGTACAAAAACTGTACGCAAGGTGCTTCATGGCATGGGTTTCTATATTCAAGCAGCTGTATGCAAGCCTTTCATTACCAAGCATAGTGCCACGTGTCAGATGGAGTGGTGTAAAGCACAGCACCACTGTACTCTGGAGCAGTGGAAACATGTCCTGTGGTGTAACGAATCATGCTTCTCTGTCTGAGGTATGAACGTTTCCTGTCTGACTGCATTGTGCCAACTTAACATTTTGGTGGCGCTATGAGGTTGTTTTCTGGGGTTGACCTAGGCCCCATAGTTCCACTAAAGGGTAATGTTAATGCTGCAGCTTACCAAGACATTTTGGGAAATTCTATGCTTTCAACTTTATGGAAAGAGTTTAGGGAAAACCCTTTTCTGTTTCTGCATGACTTTGCCCCAGTGCACAAAGCAAGGTCCATAAAGGCATGGTTGGATGAGTTTGGTGTGGAAGAACTTGACTGGCCCGCAAACACCTTTGGGATGAACTAGAACAGAGTTTGCGTGCCAGGCCCTCTCGTCCAACATCAATGTCTGACCTCACCACTGCTCTTCTGGAAGAATAGGCAAAAATTCCAAAGAGACACGCTCCTGAATATTTCCACTGTTATAGCAGGGACCAACTCGAGGACTTGTCCCAATACATTTTTTTAGATAGTGTAATATGGTCGATCTTCATGGCATTTCTGTCAGATATTGAGCTTTGTACTACCACCTTTTAATCAACGATTTACAGCAACTTCAACATATTCCACATTCGCTTAAAAGGATACTAATCATATTAAACCATTTCCCTAGTTATACAGTACTTTATAAACAGTTTGAAGTATATGAAATATCTAAAAGAGGAAGACAATGTAAAATCAATCACTCAGTGCCGTTATTCCTTAACAAGAACTTTATTAAGAAAAAGGAATACCATAAGAGCTCCCCAACTGCGTACTTGCAGCAATAAGTAATCAATCTTGTTGGTTCTGCAAATAAATATACTGTAGTATCTTCATTATACGTAACTAATGAATTGACTGATACATTTTCTATGTATTAGTATCACAATATGAATGCAGTGCTCCTCAAATTGATTATAACCCCAATTCGTGAATAAGTATCAGAAATTGCTTCTATTATCTGGCCCATTTGCCTGTTTTAGAAAAGTTTCACTTTAGGTTTACAGAGACAATTGGTTGTCACACTTTCTGTGAAATCACCATTCATTTACTACAATGAAATATGAACATGTCTATGCATTTTATGAAATGCTCCATAAATCTCCAAACTATTTAATCAATCAGAATGTGATTCTGTAAAGACAAATTGTATCCACTGTCCCATTTTTGCATCCTTTTGTTATTGTTGTACAAATTATTCAAATACAGTGGGGAGAACAAGTATTTGATACACTGCCGATTTTGCTGGTTTTCCTACTTAGAAAGCATGTAGAGGTCTGTAATTTTTATCATAGGTACACTTCAACTGTGAGAGATGGAATCTAACATCAGTACAAAAACTGTACGCAAGGTGCTTCATGGCATGGGTTTCTATATTCAAGCAGCTGTATGCAAGCCTTTCATTACCAAGCACAGTGCCACGTGTCAGATGGAGTGGTGTAAAGCACAGCACCACTGTACTCTGGAGCAGTGGAAACATGTCATGTGGTGTAACGAATCATGCTTCTCTATCTGGCAGTCTGAGGTATGAACGTTTCCTGTCTGACGACATTGTGCCAACTTAAAACTTTGGTGGAAGAGGGATAACGCTATGGGGTTGTTTTCTGGGGTTGACCTAGACCTAGGCGACCAAGTTCAAACAGGTGCAGTTAATACAGGTAATGAGTGGAGAACAGGAGGGCTTCTTAAAGACAAACTAACAGGTCTGTGAGAGCCGGAATTCTTACAGGTTGGTAGGTGATCAAATACTTATGTCATGCAATAAAATGCAAATTAATTACTTAAAAATCATACAATGTGATTTTCTGGATTTTTGTTTTAGATTCCGTCTCTCACAGTTGAAGTGTAACTATGATAAAAATTACAGACCTCTACATGCTTTGTAAGTAGAAAAACCTGCAAAATCGGCAGTTTATCAAATACTTGTACTCCCCTCTGTATATAGACACACATACAAGACAATATTAATAAAAATATAGTGCATAAACATTATCCAGACTAAGATTATGATGTAAAGTAATAACTCAACAAAATGTGACATCCATTTTCATCTGTAACGAAACATAACAAATGTACTCAATTTAGAAGCACAAAAGGACTGAAAATTAGGCCACATGCAAAAAAGGCTCAAAGACAGAGCAATTAATTAAAAGTTAAGTAATTTTAACTACTTGCCTGCAGCCGTGAGACATAGGTTGGCGACCTCATAGCATTACCAGGTGCAACCTGTGAAGAAAGGAGAGGTGATGTGAGTACAATCGTGGCCAAGTTTTGAGAATGACACATATATTGGTTAATACAAAGTTTGCTGCTGCAGTGTTTTTAGATCTTTTTGTCAGATTTTACTATGGTATACTGAAGTATAATTACAAGCATTTCCTGAGTGTCAAAGGCTATTATTGACAATTACATTAAGTACATGCAAAGAGTCAATATTTGCTGTGTTGACCCTTCTACTTCAAGACCTCTGAAATTCACCCTAGCATGCTGTCAATTAACTTCTGGGCCACATCCTGACTAATGGCAGCCCATTCTTGCATAATCAATACTTGGAGTTTGTCAGAATTTGAGTTTTAGTTTTTTTTTTCATCTGCCTTTTGAGGATTGACCACCAGTTCACAATGGGATTAAGGTCTGGGGAGTTTCCTGGCCATGGACCCAACATGTCGATTTTCTGATCCCCGAGCCACTTAGGTATCACTTTTGCCTTATGGCAAGGTGCTCCATCATACTGGAAAATGCATTGTTTGTCACCAAACTGTTCTTTGATGGTTGGGAGAAGTTGCTCTCTGAGTATATTTTGGTACCATTCTTTGAACCTCCTTGAAGCTTATGATGATCCGATAAAACAGATTTTGGTGCAATCTTACTAGCAGCAACATCGTTGCCTGTGTAGCTCTTTTTGTGCACAGCAATGATAACTGCACGTGTTTTCTTGCAATAACCATTGTTAACAGAGGAAGAACAATCATATCAACTGCCGGGTCTTTTTGTGTTCTTAGACATGTTATCTTACCCATCAGCCAAGAAAGCTGTGTGTTTAGTTCAATTGTGGACATATAAAAGAGAAAAGCACAGACTTGTTTTATGTCCTGTATTGATGCTACAGGCAGCATAACGTTTACCAAGGCGTCTCTAGACTCTTTCACGTCTATTACAATAGATTAGACTCAACTTTATTGTCATTGAACAGTACAAGGGCAGTACACCGAAATTAAGTTTGCATCCAACCAGAAGTACAAGAAAGAACAATAAGAGAAATGGATTGCAGGACAGTGTATAGAGTGAACAAGAAAGGGGATGAAGACAACTGTGCCACATTATGGTCTTTGTTTAATATGTTTGGAAATGTCCTATTTATAATAATTAATGTGTGCCTAATCTTTATGTGTAAACGTGAAAAAGGACACCTGGGATACCGAAATCCTGCTGATTGAGAGGGGATCAAATACTTGTTTTCACTGAGTAAATTGCTAATCAATGTATAACTTATTTGTAATGCTTTTTCTGGATTGTTTTGTTGTCCCTCACTGTTCAAATAAACTTATCATTAAAATCATTGACTGATCATTTCTTTGTCAGTGGGCAAACCTACAAAATCAGCAGGGGATCAAATAATTTCTTCCTTCACTGTGTGCTGCTAATCTTATCCACTTACATTTATTTAACTTTACTTTAACTGATATCTACTAGTGTTATTCCTGGATTTAACATTTTGAATAAACAATATTATTTTCAACTAAATGGACACTGAGTTTTTAGCATAGTCCTAGTGTGATTACATTGTATCTTTATGATTTATTTTATTCAGTTTACCAAAAAGAAAGCATTTCTTTTAGTTGAAACTAGTTGTTTTCAATGCAGTTGATGATTAACATTAAATTTAAAGCTTAGGGACCAAGAGATATCAACACTAACAACCACCATGTTGTCATCAAACACATACACACACACCTCTGAAGTAACACTCATGCTCCCAGATATGTCAACACAAAAGACGACCATGACATCCTCCAGGTTCTGGTAGTCCTGGTCAGTCTGAAGGGGGAGATAGATCAAGTCTCTCCCGCTACGAGTTCCTCGTACCCGGGTTCCCACCTTGAAACCAACCTGGAGGTCTAGGTTAGATAGGATGTTTTCCTTTCCACAAAACTCGCACAGCCATACCTGCAAATGAGGAAAAAGTTAGGCCATATTATCAAATCTATGAAGTGAAATTGTGTCTCTACATGGCGTACAGACATACTGTGTGTTTATGTATAACATTTCAGCAATGGGCCTCAGGCTTCAAAATACATTATGCGCAAACTTTAGCAAAGATCGGCTATTAGTTTAATGCAAGCAGATCTGTATGTAAACCAACAATATACATTATATAGACCTCTGCTGCTGACGGCGTCAGCAGCACTTGTTTATTTTAGTATGTTTATTTTAGTTGAGGGGGATGATTTTATTGCCGCTTTTCTTTGTTTGAGAAGTGCAAGGAAATTGATTGACCAGCTTAAGGACAGATTGATTAAGATACACCTGGTCTGAGGTCTGGATCACTTCAATAAGATTTTTCAAATGGCTAAAGGTGCATTGCACATTTAGAGACACAAAAGAGATGGTCTGCACCCAAAATAGATGGTCTGCACCTTTGTCGGACAACATAGCCAGCTGTTTTAAAAACGGACTCATTGTGCCCTGGGATTATAGCAAACAAACTTCCATTAAATCAAGTCCCGAGGCCGAGGCTTCAACAAAAACATAAGCAACACATAGCAAATGTGAGTAGTCTTGTGCCAGTCAGATTCTATGTCTTAACAACCTCAAAGACTATGCATTCCTGTAAAACTACAGCTAGGACTCATTTATTATTACAAATTTTATTTTAGATAACAATATAGACTGCCTGTTTATACAACCCAATTTCCCCAAAACGTGGGACGCTGTGTAAAATGAAAAAAAAAACAGAATGATGTGGAAATCATTTAAACCTTATATCCTCAACCACTCTGCCCTCTGGGAGAGAGGAAAATAATAAGCCGTTTTGTAATTTCCCAATGTTATTCACAGAGACTTATCACAGTCTTATATGTATATTCTGCAATATATTCTAAGAAATCGACAGGTGCTGACAATCTGGATCCATATTTACTGAATTGTGCCTGTTACTGCTAGTATAGTGACACCCATCTTCAATTAGACACCAGTCTTAGGAAAGATTCTTGACTTGCCACTCCACAAGGTAGGTGATGGTAGTGAATTGGATAATTACTGGCTGTAAGAATGACCATTTAGCAGGTGGAGGATGCCGTAGACAAGGATTCCAAGACAATAGTAATGCAAAAAAACCCATTGGAGGTTTATTTAAGAAAAATAGGTTTACAGCCCTATAGGTATGGCAGCAACACCAACCCTCACAGATGGACACTGGCACCCTTTATATAGTTCAACAAGACAACACCCATGGATCATCCCTTTCACAGGTGTGAATAAATTAATCAAATGGCACACTTACCATACACAAATAATTGAACAATTTACAGCAAATAATTTCCACCCAGGTCTCCACCCTTCTGAAACAACATGTAAAACAATTATACAATCACTGTATTGATATAAAGGATTGTTTCAAAGTAATAAAGCTACATATACCCGACTACCAAACCACCATACTCCACCTTGGTCCATCCTGGAACATAATATGTAAGTGTTCGTACCCCTGAGACACTTTTGGGCAGGACACCTTCAAACAACACAGGACAGGTAAGTGTTTCATGCAACAACTTACACAATAACATCAGCACACACTTTCCTCACAATCTATTCTTGCTATAATTTCCACAACTGCTTTACCTCTGTCGTTAGTCCATTTTAACCTAACGTAAACCCCTTTTTCCTTCCAGCCGGAGCAAAGTAGGGGAGAACAGGGGTGGTTGTCTCACTTTTTGCTTTTGATTACATTTCTCTAAGACTGTATACTTAACTGATTCTCTTTTATCTGTTAAGGGGAACATGGAGTGTCAGGTAGGAATGAAGATTCTATACACTTACTAAGCCTGTTCAGATTACAAGATTTGGATCCTAAAATACAGCTTGTGGAGTTGTGACAACCAACCCTAGTGTGAGGTTGGTTGTGACACTCTATGGGGTTGGTTGTCCCTATGGAATTGTAATGACAAAAACATGAAACATTTTAAGAATGTAAAAAAATTATAAAATGTTGAATTTGACTGAAATCCTCATATTTTAAGAATCTCATGCAAAGATAAAGCAACAATTATAAAATTCATATCCTAACAATGACACTAAAATACAATTCATTGGTAGCCAACCATTCTTAACTAAACCATAGATAACAAGAACACAATCTACCTCATTGGTTGATTGAAAATTCCCATTTGTCTCTGCCTCACTTGGAGCAGCAGTATCTAGTTAAAGTACGGTCATTTATACAGAGATCCTTAGCACTTTTTCCCTTCCAAATTCACTTCACTTCCCTTCCATCTCACTGCCCTTAACATCTAGTCAGATGCTGTCTGCCCCTTCTCTGTCTTCCTTACATAGTTATTGCCCATATTCCTACCTATTAAGCAGTAAAAGGGTAGATATAATTTACATCATGCATGCAGTTGCCTTCAAAAGGCCCATGTGACGACCAACCCCGAATTGTTTTTTACAACCCACCCCGACTAACCCCAACTTGGGCTAACATTGTTGCTAACGGCAACATTATTCATTGTGTCAGAAAAATAACCTGACTAAACTATAGCTCTCCCTTTACACTTTTAAAGTAAACTGCCCTTTAGGGAGCCATATATAAGCAGTGTGACATCCAATACTTGAGACAACAACCTGCCAAAGGTAGAACAATGATCCTGGTTCAACAGTTAGCCCCTCCAATAAATATTTAATACTTTTGTAAAATATACTGTACAAAATGTTTTGTGCAAATCCTGCTAATAAAGGGCCAATATCGCCTCCCACGTACCAATTGCCATTATTAACATGCATAACTGAAGTTATTTGTTACTGGTGTAATTCATACCAAACCCAGCACCATTCGACTTAGCAAGTAACTTCTTTTCGTTACACGGACCCATCTTTGAGCTTGCCTGTTTGTCAATAATTCTAAGTAAAAAATAAATTGGTGAATAAGGAACAAAAATTTTTATAACGAGTAACAATACTCTTTCTAGCGTTCAGTTTACTAAACAGTACCACTAGGGCCACAGTATGCATTGTAAAATATATAAAGTTGTCACTTTTTTATTTTAATTACAGAAAAAAAATAAAGAAATCCCCTATAATTTTTAGACACCTGTAAATACTTGGAAAGTCCTAGATGACGTCTTTTAAAATATATGTTGTGGTTTGGCAAGACAATGCCAAACCACATTCTGAACATTTTACAAAAGCATGGTGTAGAAGAATACAGTGAACTATGCACATGTATGTGTCATATTGATAAATGCAAACATATAGTAATTTGCATATTTTTGTGTTCCTATATACTTTGTAAACATATTGGTCAGTTCGTCCATTTTGTTTTCAAATGGGTCCTGACATCCTCCATTTTGGAATCCAATTACCTATCCCTGGGGAGAACGGAATAAGCTTTGTTCTCTGGTGAATTTCGCGCCAATCCCTTTTATTGGCTAGTACGGGTTTAAGGAGGTACATACCTGAGAAAGTTGATAAATACTATGCTTTCTTATTCTTTTGTGGAGAAACTGCTGTGAACCCATGCGATCACATAAAAAATTGTTTGAACTAAAGTATTTGGTTTCCTAGCGCATTGATTTGAATAAATGAAGTTCGACCCACGAACCTGTGTAAAGCGGAAGATAGGAATTAAAGCAACAATGGCCCCATAACATAGAGTGCTAAATGGGCCTGCTTGCATTCCTGAGGGGTATACTACGAAAGGAGTTCATCCTACTCAGATTTAAGATTCAAAGTTATCAAAGAAACTCTGGGTTGACAAACTCTGATTCTTTACATTGGTGTTAAACGGTACTACGACGGTGAGTAAGTTGTTTGTTAGTTGACTTGACGTTAACTTCATTGGAGTTTGTGCGCGTTTGCAGAAAAGGGGCACGTTCCGCAAGGTAGGCTGAGTGTTTGCATAATGGCTCATGCTCCGTTTTGTTCCCCAGAAGAATGCACCTTGATAATGACGGGATATGAGGAGTTCAAAGAAAAGTTAAATGGCTAAATCAAACGCCATTGACGGCCAACAAAGCCAGGTAGGCTTGTTGCAGCACATTGAAGTACATTTGTAAGATGTGTTCTTGTAATATGTTCTCTATGTTGTCCTATGAAAAAGTATGTCTGCTTTTATGTGAAATATGATTGACCTATTACTGTTAGTGAATTAAGATCTACTTCCTAAAGCACCTTGGCTGTAGAGCTACCTGTATGAATGTAATGCTATTGGTGAGGAATAACTTTATTCTAACAATCGTTTCAGCTGCAACCCCAGTGGAAAGCGCACATGGCAAGTCAGGATGAAATATATAAATATTCTATCTAGTTGTGTGTATTAATAGTTCATATTAGTAATACACAGTACAGACGTGGTATGTAGCCGACACGTATAATAGTCTTCATATGTTCACAGCAAACATAAAACAGCTGAAATAGTGAAAACTGGAATAGGGCCACCTCCTGCTACATTTACACAGGCAGAGAAGTTGCCAGTAGCGCACAATAGAGGAAGGCTACTAGCATGCCCCTTGTCTGACTCTCAGGTAAGGAAAGAGTGGAAATCATAGGAGTTCTGTGGATTCATCAATGCTGATGACTTGACACAATTGAACAGCTTTTCTGTTTATTTTTTGCACAGGATGACTTTGTGAGGATGTCAGCCATGTCTGACACATACAGTTTGAACCATTTTATCATTCATACAGTAGTTTCATGTCTATTTCACAGTGACTAACATAGGCTAATACTAGGCTATGCATGGCAAGTTGTCATGAGCTGATATTCCCAGTCATACATCTATTGAATGAGAATGAACCTTCAAGAGAACAAACCTTTGGTCAGTTAGTAATTGCATTATAGTCAGAGAAGCGAAATAATCCACTCTCCCCACCAATTACTATTGTCTCTCAGGCCTCCCACAGAACCCAAAGGGTAGCTTTTTGCTATTGAAAGAATCACTCATAATGACAATATGTAACACTTAGGATGTGTATCAATGTGTTTTGCTTTGCAGGCTGGATCTGACAATGTGCATTCGCTCTATAAGCATATGCTTGAGCTCAACTGCCAGAAAGAAATTCTAGAAATAAAGAAACTTAAACTAAATTGAAAAACATGTCAAAAAGGTACTGCTATACATTGAGCATACTTTGATCAATGTCTATACCACCTGTAACATTTCTTAATTTTTTTAGGAAAGGGAGAATGCCAAATGAATAAATGCATAAATCAAAAGAATAATTTCATGTGTCTTTTTATGGATGGAAAAACTGATTTGTGGTGGCTTCTCTGACAGCCCTTCCTGTAGGGTGATTCAACGTCACTGGATCCATTATATCTGGTGGCATCGGCAGTTGGGATGGTGCTCTTTTCTAATGGTGGTAATGTTATGGAGCACCACACATGTTGCCAGCCCCTCACATGCCCGCTCCGGATGCACCCTTGCGGAGCAGCAAAACGTGATTTGATGACCACAAATGTCATGTCAGGTAGTTACACCTGACGTCACTATGTTACTTCTGAAGTTGCCTAGATAAGCCACTTACCTCGCTTTGTAGCATACCCCTCAAACCTAAAAATGCAACATAGCAATATCTTCTTTCATTCAATAAAAAAACAAGAGGAACACCATGATTTATTATTAAAATGTTGTTGTACACTTTATAGGCCTGTTTCAGAATTTCTTATTTTATATTTATACATGCCTGGTGATTTTAATGACCCATTTGATATTTAGACAAACACCAACGTGATTTTGAGGGTTTTAAATTCAAAGGATTTTATCAAACATGCCAATGACCCCACCCACATCCATGGTCATACGCAAGTGATTTCACAAGGGCTAAATATTTTAATACTTATAGACCTATTGTCTATTGTTCATGTAGCTTTGTCTGACTACTTTTGTATATATTTAAAGCTATCACCCTACCATTGCAGAACATACTGTTGCAGAACATTCTTTCCACCTCAAAAAGCTGAGAATGTTTAAAACCATATCAACAAGGCCAGACAATCCCAACTGACACTCTGCCCCATAACTTATACTTATAACTTAAATTCTACATAATGCATTACATTAATGCATTACTCTGGACTTCTTGCCCATTGCACTTTTCCACTTATTCAGTAAATGTTTGCAAATGTTTTTATTCAATTTTTTTTTTACCTCATACTACTTACTGTGTTTTTCTGTCTTGCACCATAGCACCAAAGAAAATCCTTTGTATGTGTAAATGTACTTGGCCATAAAGCTGATTCTGATATTTTTAATACTCCTTTGCCTTTTCTACCATCCTCCTGTGATGACCTGGTAATCAACCTTTTTACAAAACGTTTTATGCTGTGGCTCCATTGAAAATAAGGGTAATTAAAAACACAACCCTCCATGGAGGAATGAAGAAACAAATAAAATAAAAAGAAACTGCATAGAAGCTGAAAGGACAAATTAAGTCTCAACATTTCTAAAGAAAATCTCTACAGCTCTGAAAATAGATTAAACAAATGTTCCTAAATCAGCATCTATATGTATGGCAGCCATGCATTAGTGTCTGTTGAAGTCCAACATAGGCACATCTCATTATACTGAATGAGTTACTGATTAGGTAATCACCTAAACCAAATCTTATTTAATGAGGAAAAGCATAAAATGAACTCCTGTAGTCATCACTTTTTTCCTGCAATAGGACCACCTGAATGACAAAAACAATTCTAGTAGTTCCTTGAAAGTAATTGGAAACGTGAATGTTCCAAGTGGAATAGATGAACCCATAGCTGGATTGTGGGATTGTTGACTTGATGTACATTGCTTGTTTGATACCTACCAGGCCACCTGGTAGATAAGGCATTGTTTGTCATCAAACTGCACTTAGATGGTTCGAAAAAGTTGCTCTCAGATTATGTTTTGGTACCATTCTTTATTCATGACTGTGTTCTTAGGCAAAATTGTAAGTGAGCCCACTCCCTTGGCTGAGAAGCAACCCCACGCATTAATGGCCTCAAGATGCTTTACTGTTGGCATGACACAGGACTGATGGTAAGCTCACCTTTTCTTCTCCGGACATGTGTTTTTCCGGATCACTGTCTTATTGCATTTACCTTTACAACAAGAAACCCACCTGCACCTTAAACAATGACATTGTTTATATACAGTCATGTGAAATAATTAGGACACCCCATGTAATATAGATATTTATTTTAAGAAATAAGGACATATCAAGATTTGAACTTCTTTCAAACATCTATTTGATAAAGGTGAAGGTGGTAACTGAATCAAAAACAATGAAATGTTAACCATGTATTTAACAAAAGATTTACAACAATGTTGTTTTCCTACTGTTGGAATGTATGAATAGTGAATTATCACAAGTTTGACAACACATATGGAGTAACCAAGTGAGGATCAATACATCCATCATACATCCTGTTCTACCATGTGAAACTTAATGGATCTACTGACAAAAGGACCACAAGCAGCATGTGATGCCTGACATTAATGGGCCCCACATCTGCTATGTATTCCTCCTAATGGTGACATGTGATTTTCTGAATAGAACTTACTATGCCTGATGATGGGTGTTTTACATGTGACTGTCATTGGTTTTATGGCTTGGAGCAGGCTATCTGGGGTTTGTCATGGGATAGACCTTGTGTACTGATTGGCTATTAACTTTGACCCCCTACTATGTGCTTTTGGCATAAAAGGTTGTGTTACTTTTACATTTTTGGAGATTGCCAGGAGAAACATGTGAGAACATGTAAGACTGTGAAAGGTTAACATTGATCGATTCAAGCTAATAAAGATGGAATCTCCCATGACTTGAATGGCTAATCATTTGGTTGAGAACGGGAATCTAACACACTGAGAGAAAATTAGTACACCCTAAGTCCTAATAGCTGGTATTGCCCCCATTGGTTGGAAATAATGAAAGAATGTCCCACTACTCCATGCAGAATCTTTCCAGCTGTGTGATGTGATCCAGAACTCTCCTATTTTTTTGGGTTCAATTATATCACCTTTACCTATAGATATTGTTTGACAAAAGATCAAATATTGATATGTCCATATTTCTTAAAATATAACTAAATATTATGACTACATTCTCAGACCACCTGTAGCAAGACCTAGCAACAGTCAATGGAAACCAACATCACCAATCAATAGAAGGTTGGATTAAAACACACAAAAAATCTAAGTAAACAATTGAAATCATAGGCTGTTCCAAATTGTGAGTGTGCAAACCTGAGAGTGAATTTCCTCACAGCCACTCATAATGTGACACAGTAGTGTGCATGGCCCCCTCGTGCCTGTATGCACTCCCAACAATGTCTAGGCATGCTCCTGATGAGGCCGCCGATGGTGAGGTATCTCCTCCCAGACTAGGATCCGGGCATCAGTGAGAACCGATGCATAACGTCCCAGAGGCTCTCAATTTGATTCAGATCTGGGGAATGGGATGGTCAGTCTATAGCAGCGGTTCTTAACCCATTCCTCAGGGAACCCCAGACATTCCACATCTTAGCTGCAGCCCGGAACAAGCACAGCAGATACACTAATCAAGGGCTTGAGGATTGTATGCTAGCTAAAGGGTAGTTCAAATACCCAGACTGGCTGGGGTTCCCTGAGGAATGGGTTAAGAATCACTGGTCTATAGCATAAATTCCTTCATAATCCAGGAACTGCCTACACACTCTGGCCACATGAGGCCGAGCATTGTCCTGCTTCAGGAGGTAACTAGTGCCCACTGCACCAGCATTAAGGTCTGACGATTGGTCTGAGGATTTCATCCCAGTACCTTACAACAGTCCGGGTACTGTTGGCTAGCACATGGAGGTCTGTGCGACCCTTCAAGTATGTGCCTCCCAAGACCATCACTGACCCATTGTAAAACTGGTCATGCTGGATGATGTTGCAGGCAGCAAAGCATTCACCGTGGTGTCACGTGTGCTTAATGTGGACATACTCTCATCTGTGAATAGAACAGGGTGTCAATGGCAACTCCGCTGTTCTCTGTTGAACGCCAATTGAGCCGCAGTGTGCTAGGCTGTGAGCACAGGTTCCACAAGAGGACAATGGGCCCTCATGCCATCATCATGGAGTCAAAACGTGAGAAGAATTAGTCAAGAAGGATAAAGCAAGAGCAATTGTCTGTCGCCACCACCTGCAAAACCATTCCCTTTTTGGGCATTGTCTTGCTGTTCCCTTTCCAGTGCACACTTTCATTTGCACCAAAACAGGTTACATTGATTCATACTGGCTTATGCTTCCTAACTGAAAAGATTGATTTCCCTGAAATACAATATGACAAAGACAAACCGTGAGCGTTCTGAAACACAAACAGAACAAACAATCAATCACCTCTTGTGTGGCTGTAGCCTAGCCTCCGTAGGCTCCCCAATCAGAGTCAACTGAACACAGCTGCTCTGACTGGGGAGCCCACAGTGGCATAGAGAGGGCTAGAGGCCTCTCTAGGTGGCATGCCCTGACTGCGAGCCCCAAAACACAGAGTAGGCTAGGGGCTCCCAGCCAGGACATGACAGCTTCTGCAGATCCACAAACTCCTGACTACCTGCATATTTTTGTCTGGAGTATAAATGGTGATACTTTTTGATCCTTTATCGCTCAACACATTCACAACATTAGCAATGATTTAATTTAAGGAGCTACTTCATGTGCTAGGTCCGCCGAGGTTGAACATAAGTAATTGCTCACTATCCTCTGGGTGTGTACCAAACTCTTTCAAAATTTCGGAAATAAAACAAAAATATCACATATATTAAATAGTTCCTCTCAAAAATAAATGCCTTCCTAAAGACAAATAACATTTTATGAAATACTCCAGTCCAGTTTCAAACCCCATCATCGCACTGAGACTGCACTCGTAAAAGTGATACATGACCTTCTTAGGGCATTAGACAAAGGTTCTGCATCGGTCCTTAGAGCTGCCTTTGACACTATTGATCACTCAATTCTCTTAGAGAGATTGAAAACTGACACTGGGCTACACAGACACCTTATTGCCTGGTTTACATCTTTTTTATATCAGTTTGTATGTGTGGATGGCATGTCTTCTGACAAATCTAAGATTTTCCCCAAAGCTCGTCATTGGGACCATTATTGATTCATTATATATGCTGCCTCTGGTTGACCACAATGTACATTTTCAGTGTTAGACTGATATTACATATATAAGCGGATGGCAGATTATTGTTTGCTTATAAAACCAGAAAAAAACGAATGCAAATTTTAGGACCTAATAATCAAAGAGGTTTTTGGCAGTTCATGTAGTGAACCTCTATTTTTGAATGGTCGTATCACAAAAACCTGTGAGAATTCTTGATTAACATATAAAATAAATCTCAAGGAACTTTTTTTGTCTTCGAAAAAAAAAATCATGCAATGCTCTTCTCTCTGATTACCCTGATGAATCAATGAATAAACTTCAATCAATGCTGAACAAGGCTGCTAGAATGTTATCTTGGATCTGAGATCTCCAGATACAGATGTTCTAAATGTACCAGCTTGACAAATAGCTTGAGACAGGGCTTTCTCTCCCAGAGCTCCATTAACGTTACATTTTCTGCAATTAAGGTTAGAAATGCAGATTCAGTACATAAGGTGTATACTAAAGACAACGTGGTCTATGAATAAATGTAGTCTGGTCTGTATTGATACTGTTCACCCTGGTAAGAAACATGCACACCAGTCGTTTGCTGGCTGTCATTTTGTAGGTCTCTGGCAGTGCTCCTCCTGTTCCTCCTTGCACTAAGGAGCAGATATCGGTCCTGCTGCTGAGTTGCTGACCTTTTACAGCCCTGTCCAGCTCTTCTCGTGTAACAGCACGTCTCCTGCTATCTTCTAATGCTCTTGAGACAGTACTGGGAGACAGCAATCATTCTTGCAATTAAATGTATTGGTGTGCCATCCTGGAGGAGCTGGACACCTGTGCAACCTGAATGGTTGGCAGGTATTGTCTCATGCTACTTGCAGTGACACGAGACTAGCAAAAGGCAAAATCTGAGAAGAATCTGTCACAAGTAAGGAAAGAGCAATAGTCTGTGGCCACCACCTGTCTGTCCTAACTGGACAGATGGATATTCCTGAAGTTGAATTAACTTGGTGTTATACTGTGATGATTAAGTGATTCTTTATATTTTTGAGCAGTGTATATATAACACCCCTGAAAGCACAGATCATGTATTACTCTCAAGCATTTACATACCATTCAGGTGCAATCACAACATGCCTGATGTACCATTCTGAAGGATTTACATCAGACACCCTAACCCATTGACCTACCGACCATGCACAAGGCCCTTGAACACATCAAAACATGTATCTTCTTTGACGTTCTATCCTTCTGTCAGTGCACAGAAAACACAAAAACATTTTATAGATTTTCCATGACTCCATGATAAGTTTCAGCTCACAGGTCTGCCTGTTCTCCTCCTGATCTTTTTGACCTGATAAATCTTTTTGATTGCTGACATGCTATGCTACTTGCTGTTTACCTACCTGGCCATTTGTTTCATACAAACTAATTGGTTAAATAGTATTTTACAAAATCTTTACGAGTTTACCAACATTGTATTATTATCTACTGACTTTTTAAGTAACCTTTTACACCGGGACTCTATTTGGACATCAAATGAGCTACTCACACCTGAACATCCGAAGCTAAGTACCATCATGCTTTCTCAATGTAGCTGTTTAACACGATAGAGAACTATCATCTTCAGGTTAAGATAGCAGAGTTAGAGGCTGGGCTTCAGACATAAAGGATTATGTTAATGTAAAAATGGATACAACAGCGTCTGCGCCACCACGAAGAAACTATAATGTTGTTGGCCATCCGACACAGCCCCTGCAGCCAGGAAATAACTTTCCTTTGGTCACTGGGAAGAAATGCTGTTGACCAGTTAAACCTGTGTTGCTGCTAGATCTGACAGAGACTTTCAACAGGTTTTCCCCCCTGGAGTTGGAATCAAGGCCAGAGCCATCTTCAGAGAGCAATCATCGGCAGGCAATTCGATAAGCTACAGTGTTAGACAATTTGAAATCATACATCGTTTGACGGGGGACAGAGCCACTGACACATCCGCAACTCAGGGGTTGGTGCTAGCAAAGTCTAAAACTGGCAAGTTTTAGACTTAACCTAAACATTTAAATGATAATAATGTTTTGCCTGTCTTCTTTTGTAAATATGTATTTCTCTCACCGTGATGATAGTCATAAACCACTTTTTGCACTACACAATTGTTCAAATAAAGCAATAGTGTGTTTGGTAACATAGTTGGTTCCATTTATACAGATGGTTTGTAAGTAATCAACCAAAGTTGGGACACCTGCAAGAATTGTTAGTCACCTCTGAAGACTTCATTTGCTTCCATTGCTGCAGAACAGCTGTAAGTAGTTAACCTATTACTTGTTCCCTGAAAATTGCCGGTTTTATAACTGTGAAATGTACATTGTACAGTTTGTTGGAAGTTTACGACTTTTCCTATGTACCATTTTCAGGTTATTCACTGGACTGAACTGCTTAAACAAAAACAAAACTGGAAAATTGTGGGATGATTAATACTTATTTTTGTGAATTGCTGCACACTTTGAAAAAATGCAATGCTTTAACATAATTAGTTTGGGTGGCATAGGTCTTGGATTAATTTCCCCTCAGGGTCATTACAGTTAATCATATTGAATCCCAAATGAGAGATGAAGGATGAGTAAGTGATGGTGTTAGAAGACTTTTGTTATTTCCAAGAACTAAACATATCTCGTGAAAATATTAAAGAAATCTAAATTTGGTGAGAAAGTGAGAACTCACTGCGGGATCATGCTTGTTCTGTACAGAGCTCAGAGATGACAAGGCGGAACTACATCCCCCACAATGAACCGCAGGCTTCTCAGTGCTCTGGACCCCGGTTGCTGTGGAGAGAGAAAGAAATTAATTTATATTCGAAAGGGTTGAATTTCAGATGTTTGAGAACAATTCCAGAAAATGTGCAAAGAAAGAGAGAGTATGTCTTTCCGTTTGTGTTGTGTAGCACTGTCGGTAGACCATTTTGCTTGCTGCATGTGAACATGTATGTACTACTATAAACTGCTCTGGATAAGAGCGTTTGCTTAATGACTTAAATGTAAATCTGTGTTGGCAAGGAGATTGATAGGAAAATAGGCAATGGTCCTTGGTCAGGCAATGTTAGCCCTGAAACATGTAAGTCAGCTCATAACATCTCTTCTTTTCTTACAATGGGAGTACCTCAATTTTGTTAAAGTGGCTAATGAGGGCTAACGTCTGTCAATTGCCTTGCTAAATTATCTCCACATATAAGCAATCTGCTGATGCAGGCATTCAGTCTTAAATGAGTAACCATCTGTAATGTTACAATAGTAATATAAAGAGAATCTTTAGGTGATTTTCTTAAATAGTTTTTGATACATAATGTATCACTCTACAGAAAGATCCATTTGGTGAACATCATGGGTTCCTGAGACTGTTATGTTCCCCATGAGCAATAAGGCATGTATACAAAGTGTTAAAATTTTGGACATACAGTGCATCCGGAGAATATTCACATTGCTTCACTTTTTCCTCATTTTGTTATGTTGCAGCTACAGTTACAATTTAAAAATGTATTTAATTTTTTTTTTTCTCCAGTAATACACAAGCTTGTAGCATCATAAAATGTAATGATGAGCACTGATAATTCTGCTTTTAGCTCAAGAGCAAAATAGTCAAATGTTGTACATTCACTGAGGTCAATATATAGAGACTGTGTAGAGAAAATGGCCGCAATCCCTCCAACTTTCTAGTTTTGTTTGACTGACTTATAAAAGTATAGTTTTGCAGATAAGCCTCTATTAGTGTTGCTACACCAGTAGTGTACATTTGCCAGGTCTCAACTAATAACATACAATGCAAATGATAAGACATCAGTGACTCTGTTGCATGTATCTGTGACACTAGGCCACTAAAACATATGCACGGTGGCCGAAGTGGTACTGTGTTTATGTCTAAAACCAGACTGATTGATGATGGCCACCAGGTTTGCACACATCTCAGGAGGTATTTTCTCACACTCCACTTTGAGATCCTCTCCAAGTCCGTATGGTTTTGAGGCGGACGTTTGGTAACTCGAACCTTCATCTCCCTCCACAGATTTTCTATGGGATTAAGTTCTGGAGACTCCAGGACCTTAATGTGCTTCTTCTTGAGTCACTCTTCGGTTGCCTTGGCTGTGTGTTTTGGGTCATTGTCATGCTGGAATACATATTCGTGACACATTTTCAATGCCCCATCCATCGTCCCTTTGATGCAGTGAAGTTGTCCTGTCCCCTTAGTAGAAAAACACCAGAGCATAATGTTTCCACTTCCATGTTTGACAGAGGGGATGGTGTTCTTGGGGTTATAGGTAGCATTCCCCCATCCTCTATACACAGCGAGTTGATGCCAAAGAGCTCGATTTTGTCATCTGACTACCACACTTTCACATAGTTATTTTCTGAATCATTAAGTTCAAACGTCCGACAGGCTTGTATAAGCCTGCTTTCTTGAGCAGGAGGACCTTGGGTGCGTTGCTGGATTTCAGTACTTTGCGGCGTAATGTGTTACCAATTGTTTTCTTGGTGACTATGGTCCCGGCTGCCTTTAGATAATTGCCAAGATCCTCCTGTGTAGTTCTGGGCTGGTTCCTAACCGTTCTCATGTTAATTGAAACTCCACAAGGTGAGATCTTGCATGGAGCCCCAGACCGAATTTATTTGAAATGTGTTTTTCTGGATTTTCTTTTTTTGTTATTCTGTCTCTCACTGATCAAATAAACCTACCAAATTATAGACAGACCAAGATCTCTTTTGAGACTGTTCCCTGTGTAGACATGTTTACATGTAAACATGTTTGTTGTACATCCCAGACAACATCGTGAAACTCAAGAGCAAGGGCTATCAGAATGTTTAACTAAAGTTTGTTCTGGTGTTTTTTTCATAGATAAGGAGCGAAGTTACTGAAAGCAGTCAGTAAATAGCATCCAGGGGTTTTAAAGTGGTTGCTGAAGCATGTATATAGATAATATCACCATAATGTAAGACGGACATGAAAGTAACCTGAACAATTTGTCTTAACAGAGGACAGACTAGCTCTTTTTCTATAATGGAACCTTAGCTTGAATTTGAACTTTTTTCCCAGTTCAGGATCATGTTTATTTTAAAGAAAGCCTATCATCTAACCATACCCCAAACATGTTATATGCAAAGACCTGTTCGATTTGCAAGGCCAATAGTTGGCCAATTATTGAGCCCTGAGAAACCCCTTTGAGTAACTTTAAGAGCTCAGACTTGACAGCGCCGCTTTCCACATCTTGGGGATATTTCCTGTACTTAGTGTTGAGTTGAAGATGTGTGTCACTGAACCAGCAATAGTTAGTGCAGCACACTTCGGGGGTGCACATTTTGTCAGCAGATGTTGGCATTTCAACATTTATGCAACACTTAGAATGAAGATTGATGATTAAAAAACATATCAAAATAGTGGGGAGATGGAAATGGACCGGAGACTAGTAGTAGTAGTAGATCTAGTAGTGTATGTATCAACATTTTAGATTCTTGCTCAGGTTCTCAGCTGAAGTTGAATGCGTTAGACCCATACATGGACAATGACAGTAGAGGCAGAGTGCTTGCTAATGAGTAGCAGATGCATGGAATTTAAGTAAGGGATCCTAGCTCCTAGATAACAGTATGTCCCAGCTTTATGGATTGAAACGTTTAAGACCATGGATTAACCCACCACGTGAACGGAGGGACTACTATGGGTTTATTGGGTAAATGACGGGGCCTCTCCGGGATGATTTGCTTCCTAGCAGGTTGAGGGTGGCTAGCAGCAGAGAATCATCAGAGGTACAGTGATGAGTGTGCTTGGGTACGTTCGTCTGAGAAGTAGCTGAGGGACCCTGCACAGTGTGACTGCACAGTGTGAGTGGAGTGCCCTTCTCTTTTTCCACTCCTTTCTTCCTTAGACTCCCACCAATAAGGTAGGCAATGTACTTGATATTATCCTCAAGAGATACTGTAGCCCAGTCTTACTGCAACTCCAGTCTAGGTCTCTGGTGATATACTTGGTCTGATTTTCTCTCCCTCTGTCTTCTAACCATGCTAACTCAACTCGTTGTCGAGTAGGTCTGCTTTGAGGGAAAACCAAACTTCCAGAGGACCTGTAATCTTTTAATTTGCTTTTTTCTACATTATCTTTCTGTGTTTCTACTACATTATTTTGTCATTGTTAAGGCAGAATATTTTATAACTTTACCTAAGGGGCCACAAAGTAATTACTTAATAGCAGGGGTGGGTAGTAACGCGTTATAAGTAAAGCATATATAAAAAGAAAAAAAAGGTACATAATGCATACATACTCCAGAATGTCATGAAGAGTGATCAGATGAATTGCAATTAATTGCAAAGTCCCTCTTCCACTGCATTTCTGCCCTGCCACAAAAAGACTAGCTGACATCATGTCATTGATCCTCTTGTTAACACAGATTAGATTAGATTCAACATTATTGTCATTGAACACTACAGGTACAGAACAACGAAATGCATTATGCATCCAACCAGAAGTGCAAAAAAGAGCAGTGCAAAAATGTTGTGAAACGCAATGTATATGTGATCCAATGTATGGGCCTATAAATGAAGCACAGTGTATAGCTGTGCAAACGGCATAAGTGAGAGTGTTAATGAGGACAAGGCTGGAGATCACTCTGTCGTGCTGATTGAGTTAGAAAACTGAAAACTGGAAACTTTAAAAGGAGGGTGGGGCTTGAAATCATTGTTCTTCCTCTGTTAACCATTTATCGGATCATCAAGAACTTCAAGTAGAGAGGTTTAATTGTTGTGAAGACTGCTTCGGGGGTGCCCAAGAAAGTTGCCAGGACCGTCTCCTAAAGTTGATTAAGCTGCAGGATCAGGCCACCACCAGTGCAGAGCTTGCTCAGGAATGGCAGCAGGCAGGTGTTACTGCATCTGCGCACACAGTGAGGCGAAGATTTTTGGAGGATGTCCTGGTGTCAAGAAGAGCAGCAAAGAAGCCAACTCTCTTCAGGAAAAACATCAGGGACAGACTGTTCTTCTGCAAAGGGTACATGGGTTGGACTGCTGACGACTCAGTTAAAGTCACTTTCCAGTTGTATAAGGCATCCGGAAAAACGTGTGTCCGATTATAGAAAGTTGAGCGCTACCATCAGTCCTGTGTCATACCAACAGTAAAGTGTGGGGTTGTTTTTTCAGCAAAGAAGTGGGCTCACTCACAATTTTGCTTAAGAACACAGACATGAATAAAGAATGGTACCAAAACATCCTCCGAAAACATAACTTTGCTCTAATCAGCATTTATCATGCGCTTGCTGGGCAGATTTTAAATGCAGATGTTATAGAAGACTTTACATCCAGGAATGCAAGAAAGATCAGGGTTTAGATGGCATGTGTGGAATTTAGTTTTTAGTTATTGATTTATTAATATATTGTAGTTCTATATGCCACAGTTTATTCCTATTTGTCTTTGATGCTTCTTCCTTATATTTATGAGTCTTTTTTTGTGTAGATAGTTTAAAAAGTTGCATAAAAATGCTAAATAGTGCTGTTTTATGGGGGGGGGGGGGACGCCAGAGGGGGGGTTCGCCCAGGAAGTCTCACAAGCTAGGGCTGCCCCTGCGTGGGAAGGTACTAAACACATAAAACCCACCTAGAATGATCACCTTGAAGACACCTGTTCAAATAATAGGTCACCTAGAAATGGCTAAACAGTCCTAAAAAAACTGAGCATAAGTTGCATGCTGATCAAAGGTCAAATCAATCAAACAAAATCATTCTTCAGTCATTCTTAGCTAAATCGGAGTGGTGGAATATTTTATTATCTCAATCATGTCATAATCATTTCCAGCCAAATCCTTGTCAATAACAACAATAAATTGAGTTGCTATCAGTAAGAGAATCGTCTTAGTGATGAAAATATGAGCACCTGGTAATCTAAAAACCATCAAATGACCAGATAAACTAAGTTCATACACTCACCTTTGCTGATGTCAACCAGATGTCCAACACTCAGAGAAAGAACATTAACATTAACCTTGAGTCTAATGCTCTCCCGACCTGAAAATACACATGCCAACCCACACAGACATGCACACATACACAGTATTAAACCCTCACAGACCACAGCAAAGACCTAGAAACAAAGTAATCAAGAAAGACCACTGAATTGCTAATTCCTACATCCAACCTTATCCCACAAGGATGGAATGATCTGTATGTGTAACACTAAACCACAAGTATGAAGGGATGTTGTAGTCAATTCAGTGCAAACCAAGCACTCACCTCGAGGAGGTAGGGGGGGAGGCAGAGAAGAGGGAGGTTGAGGCCAGGAGAAAAGGGGAGGAGAAGCCAGCAAGGCAAGAGTGGGAGGCGGTGGAGGCAGAAAGCAAGGTCCTGGCTTCTTCTGAGACCCAAACCATCGTGGGGGTAGAGGTGGGGGCAATATCCCTTGCTCTGAGGGGAAAGGAACAAGACACACTGTCAGTAGGTTAAACAATGAGGAAACCATGTTGATGTAGCATCTAACAACAACCCTGCACCTCAACAAAGCCTACAAAAACAAAGAAATAACTGTGCTAACTGGGGGCATACCTGTCTCGGGGATGACTGAGATCCTGTTGTCATAGGTGTGCTCTGGGACAGGGAGTTTACAGGGTGTACCTGGAATTGAGGTTCCCTGTTCGTTTCTGCGGTTAGAGGGGTACACACCCAAACTTGACCTAAGTTCTTTACTCTCTTGTCTCCAGTTACACACAACGTGACTGCAGGCAAACTCCATCTGGTGAATAATGAGAAAGTTGTGAAAGGTGAGAGGGAATTTATGAGTGTGATCCATGGATGTTTGCAGATCTGAACACTTTGGACAGGTGTAAAGGGGTCATTCTTGGTCTCTGATAATATTTCAGTCCCTCTGACCTTTTAAAGCCTATGTCAAGTATTGGGTCACCACAACAAAAAAGCTATTTTATAAACATCGAAATGGTAATTATAATTAATTTTAAATGTGCACATAATCCACAACTTTTGCAATTAATCTAGAAATCTATTTGTTTTTGTCATGTCCTGGCTGGGGCCCCAAGCCTTTTCTATGCCTTGGGCTCACCCCCAGTCAGGACATGACACTTTGAGAGGCCTCTGGCCTTCTCTATGCCACTGTGGGCTCCCCAGTCAGAGCAGCTGTCATCAGTTGTCTCTGATTGGGGAGCCTACTTAAGTTGGGTTTTCGCCACACTAGGTGTGGTTTATTGTTTGTGTGTTTCACAACGTTCACGGTTTGTCTTTTGTTTAATTCAATTCAATTCATGTGGATACGCTACATGTTTTATTTGAAAGTCGCTTATGTGTTTTGCTGTTACATTCAGCACCTTTCATTTCTGCATTTACAGTTTGTGTTAGTGTTCTTTGTGTTCTGGATTAAATTTACTTTTCAGTTACAAAATGTCTGTGTTTGGTTCTGCACCACACCTGAACCGTGATAGTTTTCTTTTGCTCAGAAAATATTTGTATGAAATAAACGCATGATTATTGATCTACAGTCTACAATCAACCTCGGCACACCAACCACAAACCCCCTATAAACAATATATGCTCCACACATTTGACGCCATTAACCAAAAGGGACATCAATTAACTATTTTTCTGTTGCATACTGTTGCTCTTTGGAATTGAGCAAATTGAGCTCAAATTTATTGAACATAAGAAAATAAAAACTTAACTGAAATATTTTTTTAACCCAAAAAATAAAAGCAAGGTTAACAACAAATATTTTATCGTATGCAAATACAAAATTACATCATGGTAAAAAGTGTATGCTTAATTAAATAAATGTATTTTCTTGTTCAATCTTAATATTTCTGACATCAGCATGTTTAGAAGAAAAACACAAAGTTCACTGATGGTTCATATAGCCAGAAATTTGTGTAGTTTTTATATTGGAAATATGCTTTTCATCAGATTTGATCCAACAACATTATAATAGTGCTGTCTCATTCTTATTTATAGCATTTACCAGTGATACAAGTGAAGTGTATGTATCATATTGGACCAAACCAATTTTTCTGGCCCGCTCGGTACCAGATTGGTGAAATCCTTGACACATTGTGTGACATCCCGTCATGTACAGGTTGAGAGAGAATTGTGTGTGACACTCTCATAAATGAACACTGCACATCAAACAAAAGTATTTCCTTCACAAATACCTGAACTAATCCACACACACACAAAGATAGCCATGCTGACCGCTGTGCAGCTGTTCTTGTCTACAAACGTTTGTTCAGTTTACATCATTCCATTTACTTGTTGAGTGAGCTGTCTCTTTGTTGTCAGATGCGTTTGGTTATTAAAACTCAGATTATTATACTAAATATATTGAACGTTGTGATTACATGATTGCATGCAATGAGATGTAGATTTTGGAGGGATTTCAAAAATACATATGGAACTCAATGCGCCTCTTCAACCCTGTTAGAGTCTTCAATCACCTTAATCTCAAGTCATGACAGTTTTGTGTTGAAAAATGTTAAGGATAGTTCAATACGATTTAAATGTTTGCTTAAGTCAGTCTTGAATGTTAAGGGCAATCTTAAAAAGATAAAAATTTTGTTCAAATGAATATGTTTATAAACTAATGAGACCATTAACACACATTTCAAGTTTTAGTTTAGCAACAATGAAAGATTTGACCAACAACGTATATTTTACTGACTGTATTGGTATTATTCTTCAAAAATGAAGAATAATAAACAGACTTTCCTGTCTAAAGTGGGACAATATGCTTTCTTGTGCTTAATGTTGAGATTAATGTTGAGGATGTTGAGAAAAAGTATTTAATATAGTACAAAAAAACTGAGCCCAAGAATGACCCAAAGTCTGTAGTAGTAAAGCTCCCATGATATTACCTCTACCTGGGTTAAGGGTCACTTCCTGTTGTTTCACACATTCTAACTTGTCACCAATAGAGACAAAAGATTGAAGATTACTTAAATTCCTAACGTAATTTAACTTCCTCTTAAAAAGAAATTACAACATTTTTAGGGGAATTTGAAATGCTGTAGTCATAATGCTAAATCAGAAACAAAAATTAATGAATGTCTGACATAAGATAATACTGAAAACAACTGCAGAAAAAGCATTCCCTAGAGCAATATACACCATACTCAACTGTAAGGAAAATAAATTATGTTATATTTAACAGTAAACCTATTCAAAAATTTGCAGAATTTCAGCTTGCTGTATGACAGTATTGTAGTGCACTACTTCCACCCGAGCATTCTTGTTGTCTCGTTTATAAAATAAACTCCAAACTCCATAACACCTGCAACAATAAGATACATATTTTATGTTAGAGAACATAGTGTTAGAAGGTACCTGAGTTAGAGAGAGAAAGGAACCGGTCCACTAGAGATGTGTCAGTCCGAACAACTCTGAGTGATACGTGTGTTTCTGGTCTAAACAGTCACTTTGTGTGTGTCTCTGTGTCTTAATAAGAGGGACTATGAAATTGTGTGCATGAGGAAGTGAGAGGACAGTGTGGGTGCGTGTTGCAGGAAGTGAACAGATCAATGGAAACATGAAGACATAACACTTAAGAAGCAAAAGGCGAGGGAGGTAGAAGAGAGATAGAAAGGCAAAGTAGAAAATGAAGAGGGTAAAGAGATGGGTAAGATAGACGTTGACAGGAAGTGTCAGTTCTTTCTGCAAACCTCAGCTCTTTCCTCTCTATACCTCCATTTTGTTTGTCACCCACTTCTAATTGTCATAATGCATAACAAAGAGCATAACTGTTCCAGACCCATTACCTGTAACAAGACTTTGACCACTATTGCTCAAAACTGTGCTACAGATTTACTATTTATTTCCACAGTTTTCAAATGTAACACTAATTAGGGTAAATGTTTTCTTGAAGCCACATCTTATGGTGGATACATATACAGAACCATCAGGGTTGATTTTTAAAAAACACAACACGTTAACCATGGTAGTTATCCAGTTTTTATAGCACCTGTATTTTTATCAACATAAATTGTTTATTACATTAGTATTAGTATTTTGTACACTGCTCCAAAATATTAACACCAAGTCAATTAAACATGAATATCTGTCCAGTTAGGAAGCATAAGCAATTGTGAATCAATGTCAGCTAATGAAAGTGATAAACGTGTAATGGAGAGGCAACAGCAACACAACATCCAAAAAGGGAATGGTTTTGCAGGTGGTGTCCACAGACAATTGCTCTCTCCTTATTACTCCTTTCAGTCTCAAGAGCATAGAGGAGATACCAGGAGACGGGTCGTTACACGAGGAGAGCTAGACAGGGCTGTAGAAGAGCATCAACCTGGCAGCAGGTACCTGCTCTTTTGTGCAATACATAGTACATAGATACATATGTAGCTCCAAAACAGGTGTATATTGTTCAGCAATAATGGTGTCTTCACCGATGTGCAAATCACCCATGCCATGTGCACTAATGTACCCCCTTCCATCACTGATGCTGGCTTTTGAACTGAGAGCTGATAAGTGAAAAGACATCGATGTGGTAGACCCAAATGTCGACACAGAGACAGGACAGGTACATTCAACACGTTTATTAGTTGCACAAAGAAGCAGTCTCGGTAGGCAGGTGAAGGTCGGTAGAAGTACACAGGGGCAGGCAGGCTCGTAGGTCGGTTGGGGCATAACGTGGGAAGACTAATAGAAGATAGGGAAGACCGGGAATGACTGGAAACAAAACAGAGAGAATGTTGGAAACAACTGCAGGGGGCACAACGATCTGCAAAATTATGTTCTGGGGATCTCTTCCCAGGCCTGGTTCAGGGCATCAGTGAGCTCCTGGATGGTCTTATAAATAATGTCCCAAAGTTTCTCAATTAGATTCAGGTTGTGGAAACGTTTGGGCATCAATGCCTTCGTCATCCATGAACTGCCTACACACTCTGGCCACATGAGGGCAAGCATTGTCCTAGACCAACGATACATGTCCTTAAACTACAAGTCTTGTTAGCCCCACTAAAACCCCCGGGAGAGATCCGCAAAGACGTGTCATTTTTGTAGCCTATTCACTTTGAAGAAAATAAATGTGCTTTAACTACGAGTCTGGACCACTGACGTTTGAATTTACACATAGGTGCCATTTTTGTAGCGTATTCACTAGGCAAAAATGTATTGTATTTTTCCAAAACCCATCTCTGTGTTAGGCCTTGTGCATCTTTTGTTGATTAGATACTCTGTTTTTTTCACTTTTCACTCTCTATTAAGTGTATTTGTTCTTTTTGTACACTTAATTTTTATTTTTATTAATATTTTTATTTGTACGGTTATGGTTACACTCACATAATTTGCCAATAAAGAGACAAATCCACAAAAACAAAGTTGAAGATGAATTTGACTGATGCGATATGCGATAATATTGTTATTGGGAATTATTTTGGCTGTTTAGTGAAAATATGATATTGTCACAGCCCTAGTTTGGAAATATTTTGTTGAGAACACTTAAGCTACACTGGCCCTTTTTTTATTTAAGAAATCTTATAATTAACTATATGCTAAACTGATGATTTGGAAATAAAATTGGTTTGTGTGCTTGAATGTTTTCCTGACAGAGAGCTTGGTTAAATCAAGAAAAATTATTTGGAAAAAGTAGATGCAGCCAGGCTTCATCCACTGATCAGAATTATGATTCAAAAATGTGTATGTGATGAAGACTTAGGGAAAAATAACACTGTCAATACAGAATTAGCCAGTCAAAAGTTTGTGTTAATTTGAAATGTGTACTGCTGTGCTTTGTATTGTTGTCAATAATTATCCAAAAACGAATCTACGTTTTATGATTACTTACTTTTCTAGCTTGTCACACAGATGGTAATATTTTAGGTTGTGAGTTCCTGAAACAGAGAGCAGTGTTGCATCTCAAGTCAGCTATCCATCAGAGGGGACAGCTAGACTTTCGTCCCCTAAAGGAGGTAAATAGGAAGGTATGTTGTGATAGTATGACACCTGATTGTGGAATTGCCTTTCTAGCTTGTAAAGCTTTCTCAACACAATACAACAAATGGCTGATATTAAGGATGTACTGTAGGTAGATATATAATTGATTTGTTTGCTTGAATGTATTCCAAACTCAGAGAGCTATTTAGGATTCAGAGAAGGGGCTTGTTGTGGCAGAAATTACCCAAAACTCAGGAGTTTCTGAATATAATGGTATACTTTATTATAGGAAACAAAGTCATGTTGCTCTACAGAGCAACCACCCAATGTTGATCTGCAAAACAACCAAAGTACAGCTCTCAAACAAACATTTGTACAATGTCTTATCTTGTATCACATTGATAGGTCATCTATGAATTTTGCAGTTCTAAAAAATAATGAACGGTTCTAAAGCTAATGAGCTGGTTCTAAATAACAATGAGCCTTCTGGCCTTAAATCAATTTTAGGGTATTTCCAGAATGAAGTCATAGTATCATTTAGGGCAGGGGAGGGGAAACTTTTTGGCTCGGGGGCCACATTAGGATTTTGAAATGAAATGGACGGCCACATTTGTTTTTGTAATTTGTTAATCATAAATGATTTGCAGGCCAGAAAAGGGCAGAAGTTAAAACATACAGTACATATGTACAGTAGATCCCTTATAATGTGTAAATAGTTTAAATTCTGACTCAGGTGTATGAGAATGGGCTGGTCCAAAAATTGTATTACCTTCTGCGGGCCGGATGGAACAACCTTGCGGGCCGCATTTGTCCCTCAGGCCTGATACTGATCTTAGTTTGTTTTTCAGGGTACTTGTTCTACCACTCAGTGCATATTTGATTACATGAATAGATATACTGTTTTACCATATTGATTGCTATATACTGATTGACATTAATTACTTATCTTAATCAATACATTCCATTTAATACAATCTTTTTGATCTATAAGGCAATATGTTTTCAAATTCAAATTGTCTGAATTAGTTTTACTACACACTTTTTATTGAAATAACTCATAAATAACGTATATTAGTTGTTGTTAATGTTTTGCGAGGTACATTTTCTAAAACAATAAATCCAAGTGATTTTTGTCTCTTTTATTTTGAAATATTTCCTATATGCGTGACCCGGAAGTGTTTTGGGATGTTGCTTACAAAGAAGCTGATGTTATAATTTAGGGAATGTCAACACTAAACCCCCGAACGTCTCAGGTAAAAGTAACTTTAAATTATAAAATTAGACGTTCGGACCAACATATATTAATAGTAGGGCAATCTAGCATTTAAATGTATTGGCTAAATATCTCTGCAGCGTCTTTGAAAGAAATATCTGTTAATGTTGTCACCTACTGTGGTTAATTTGGGTACACTATTTTAGTTTGTCTAATCTACTGTATTTTAGCTTTCATCTTATTGTTATAAGCAACACACTAGTGTTCACCGATTAAGAATAAGGCGACACGTACTTCGGTTGGACAAGCTGATATACGGTACCCCAAGAAATATCTACAGTATAAATCAATTTCAGAAATGTTACTATCGCCGGCAGATTCAAAGTGAGAGTCATAATCTTGAACATAAAGCTAATTTCACTACAGTAACATTTGTGTCGTGGCTTTACGAATCGCTTTAAACTTGTACTCGTCAGTGTATACTTTACAGACATATAGGTATACTATAATCTTTTTTTCCCCGAATGGCTCGTTCAAGAATGGAAGTGCGCCCTGTGTGACAAATTATACGAAAAGTCAGGACTTTGAATGGCATACAGGGGTCTTCAAATCTGGACCTCGAAACCAGTTCCACTCCATTTTTTTAATTGCAACCACGTAATTAGAGACTTATTTAGACCTGATATACCAGATGGGTGCAATTAATGAAAACCAGCAGGCTTCAGACCTGGTAGGGTAAGATTTGAAGACCCCTGCCCAAAAAATATGAATCAAAATTGGTCTTTTAGTCAACGCCTGCGTAGACAGTACTACCTGGGCCTGGAAATTTGTGCATGTGTGAGTCAGTTGTTTCCAGACTCACACGTGGGTGCACCCACCCATACAGCACCCACATGTTGCCCATTCATATATTTAATTCAGTCCCCAGGACATATTTTTTATAAAACATTTTGTACACCATAAAGAACTACCCTAACATACCCTAATCAGTTTTTGGACTTTACATATTTCCCTTGCTTTACTGTCCACAGGTTTGGCCAGTCATTGGTGTCTATGAAGATAAAAGAAATACAGTACACTCACTAACTTACAGTTTAAGATCAAATTAGAATACCAATTTACATTGCAACATTGTACAACCCTGTTTGCAAAAAAGTTTGGAACGCTGTGTAAAATGTAAATAAAACAGAATGCCATGATATGCAAATCATTTAATCCTTACATTTAATAGAAAATCTTACAGACAACACTCTACATTTATTTTTATAAAGTTATAAATTGAATTTGATGTCTGCAGCAATATTATCAAAAGTTGCGACAGAGGTAACAAATTACTGGAAATGTTAAGTAATGTTAAAATACAAAATCTGGTGGAATATCATGCAATTTAATAGATCAATTAGCAACAGGTCAGTAATCTCCCTTGGCTCTCGGCATCCCTGAATTACGACAGACTAGTTGGTTTAAATGTATATCAGTATCATGTCATGGAATATTTTTGATAAGTTAGTTCTGTGTCCATCTACAACATCATTCCGGGCCAAATTAGTGGCATGAAGGCCCAATGATGTCATTGTTCTGACCATCTGTGGGTGTGCGGCAGTGGTCCCCGATGTCCTATTCTACCCCATTGTACTCTCACGCCGGCCACGGGCCCTTTATTGATGTGTATGAGCCATCTGAGGACTCCTTTCTATTGATCGACACCCTGGAGCAGGATGTAGACAGACTGAAGAAAATGAGGTGAGCTGCTCTTGACAATAACTGGGTTGTAAAATCTATTACTTCACGCTGTAGCAAAAGTGTTGCGACAAAATATGAAATTATATGAACCCACTAATGTAGGTTTTTCTGGATGAGTGTCTGCTTAAAACGTACATGTACCATTTACCCTTATAACAATACAGATACTGACCTTTGACCTTCTTGTGCAGCCCCTCTGTGTGTTTAGAGGTGGGCAGTGGTTCTGGGGTGGTGTCCGCTTTTCTGGCTTCAGTGGTCGGCCCTACAGCTCTATACCTGTAAGTTGGTGCGTGTGTATATATATATGCATATTGTACTCATGAGAACCTGACTAAGTGAAGACATTTGTCTGGTTCTCACTTATTTAAAAACCTATTTCTGACTGGGAGTGAAGGTAAGATTTAGGATTAGAGTTTTGGGGTTATGGTAAAAAAGTTGAAACCATTTCTTCAAAAAGAAACCGTCATGATTATAGGAACATTTGTGCATGCTTTGTGTTGGGAACATTTTGTATAAAGGGTTAGGTTTAAGTGGGTTTTTGTACAGTGGAGGAAAAAACATATTTGATCCCATGCTGATTTTGTACATTTGTAAAAAAATCAAGGTATAACTTGTTTAAAATGCAATTTTTTTGGTTGTTATTGTCTCTCACTGTTCAAATAAACCTACCATTAAAATTACAGACTGATAGTTTCTTTGTCAGTGGGCAAACATACAAAATCAGCAGGGGATAAAATAATGTTTTCCTCCACTGTATCTGACATGTGCACATGTTCTCCCCAGCTGTACCGATGTGA
The DNA here is from genome assembly GCA_016801125.1 of Novumbra hubbsi. NCBI lineage: Eukaryota > Metazoa > Chordata > Actinopteri > Esociformes > Umbridae > Novumbra > Novumbra hubbsi. Next base: position 68,828 of record JACXGK010000529.1, read on the forward strand.
ATCCTGCTGCTGCCCAGTGTACACAAGTGACGTCTCGCTGCAATGGAGTTGAACTACAGCCTGTCATCACTGACTTGGTAAGACACTAAACCCTTGTGAGACACAAAACAGTATACACACCTTTCCAGCCATTGGCCCCAAATTCACATCTGTCTCGTGTTTTAGGTGGACTCTCTCTTGCCGAGGTTGTTGGGAAAAGTGGATGTTCTTTTATTCAACCCACCTTACGTTGTCACACCACCAGAAGAGGTGAGGTACCACAGTAGCTACATTTATTTCAGATCATTTGTGCTTTTGTTTGAATAGGCATCCCAATAGGCTTCAGTAATGTCCTATTATTCTGTCGCAATTCTTTGCTTGAAGTTTTGTTGTTCATATGCACATACCATGTCTTCCACTACACACCCTAAAATCACCCTTTGCTTGCCCACAGTACATACAACACACTGTCAAATTCGCATGTTTTGCTAATGTTTGGTTATAAACCCAAAATATTGTGATCCTAACATTGGTTTCCGAGTCGTTTACGCCTGGCCGGTGCATTCTAAATGTAGCCATAGATTGTCATTAGCATAAATTATAAAATGGTGGCCACTTTTACCAAAGCAGTTTTTGTAGGCAAAAATAATAAGGTATGTATCAAAAAAACAAAAAATTGAAAATGTTACTATTAATTTGTGTTCCTCTTGTCAACTGCCTTGTGATGGTTGTATTCGTGCTGTATGTGTAATTGCATCCTGCAACATGTTCTGTCAGGTGGGTAGCCGTGGCATTGAGGCAGCCTGGGCAGGAGGGAGACGAGGCCGAGAGGTGATGGACAGGTTCTTCCCCCTGCTTCCAAAGCTGCTGTCCAAGCATGGGCTGTTTTATCTGGTCACCGTAGCAGAGAACAACCCAGGTGACCACCCCCATCCAACCTCCTTCTTTGAATACCTAATGAACAGTACCATGCTGTAAACTTATTTGTTTCTTCCACCAGAGGAGATTGCCACTTTGCTTGGCAAGTCTGGCCTGCAGGGAACACTTGGTCTCTCCAGACGAACTGGACCCGAGAGCCTGTCAGTGCTGCGTTTCCACAAAATATGACCCTGTTCTACGATAATAATGGGATCACAGGACAGACGATGAACCTGTAGCTCCAACTCCAGTGCCAATTTCAGCAATAACCAGGATCGTTAGTGCCAAGGGCAGAACTGTGCATTGAGTGAACGCCTCAATTGACCATTGGTCCAACAAGTGACCATGTCTATAAAAAGGTTTGCATGTCATGGAGTGTCTATTTTATATTGAGAGAAGATCCAGTATCAACGACACATTATACCAGCATGAAATTGTTTGCACTTTGTTTAAGTCCGCTAAACAACATGTACAGTATGATGTGCATGTGTCTGTAAGATTATTAGAATTTGTTTGATCAAAGTTGGCTGAGCCATTGGTTTCCACATTGCTACAAAACAGTAGGTGCAAACCGCAGTTGTCTGGATATAATGGGTAACTAGTCAAATAATGGGTTAAAAAAGGATCCGCTATCATTGTTTGTTTATTAATGGATACAAATAATGTCATCGGTAGACAATTGAATGCTGGTTTCAGAGACATAGATTAAGCCCAGTCCTGGTCTTAATCAAGGTAAATTGCAATCCCCATTGAGCTTGACTTATAAGGAAATAGAGCATATGTTTTTGTGTCTATGTATAATAAGTCACTTCTGGTTATTATCTACTGTTTTCTAAACTTGAGTTAACTTTCCTTTCAAACAAAGCATAAAATGTCTTTAATATACTGATAATTACTCATAGATATGATTGAACATGTTAGACTTTAAGGGATATGTGCACACTCAGGTGTCAGTTATACATTCATATACAATACATTCATTCATTCATTCTGCAAGAATTTTATTTTGTACTGATTAAAACAGTCATATTGTCAATCAAAAGTAAGCCAGGCTGGTTTGCATATGAAAAACGAAGAAATACTTGTTCAACAGTGCAGGTTAAAAAGTAACAGGAGGAAGTAGTTTCACAGTTTATGCGTTGTCAATAGTTACAGTATGAAGTGGTCAACTATGAACCATTTCAGGATAACTGTACTACAAGAACAAATACTTGCCCAGCTAGCATTGCAAATGGATCTTTCATGCAAAAGTCTCAAGACGTACGACTGTAACATTTTCTCATTATAAAATACTACCACCTGGGCAACAGGAATGTTTATTTTCCCCATAACATAAACACTGAAACAGTGACAAAAGGGTGAACGTATCTTTTGCTAAAAAGAGGTATTTGTGTACAAAGAATGCCATAGTCTAGTGGCTTTAGTGAAATATCTACTGTTTTCAGTAAAAAGCTATGTGAGGCATTTCAAACAGTGTACAGATGTCAATTTTTTAGGTTACCACTTTTTAGGTTGGGGCTATGGTGTTTTGAGTATGGGGGTCCAAGTTATGGTACTGTTGGTACTGTGCTGGACAGTGTTTAGCCCTGTGGGTTTGAATTCCAGATAATTCGTCCGTCGTCGCCCAGTTTCATAACCCCCCCGGCCACCAGCTCCAGGGCGGCTGGGAAGGCCCGGTGCTCCGCCTCCCGGATACGATCCGATAGGCTCTCCTCTGTGTCATTTATCAGGACTGGAACAGCCTCCTGCACAATGATGGCTCCAGCGTCAACCTCTTCCTGTGGATAAGTTGGAGAGAGCAACACAATTTTCAGATCCTGTGCTAGAAAATGCATTACCCGTGCTGAAGCACTAAGTGAAGTTGAGTTAGCAATAATACCACAATGCCATTTAACTTATCTGAGAAATTGGATTAGATCAATGGAACGTTCAGGGGTTCTGGGCATATCCATATGAGACAGAAAAAGTACTGCATTGTCTTATACAGTATAAAACAAATGTGCACCCTCTTTTTTCAAGTGAAAATTTGCATACTTTTTTTTTGCCGTGGAACAGGGACTCATGAAAAAAGGGTTTGGTCTGATCTCAGTTATGTACCATTGTCTAGTTATAATTCACATTAGGGAGCCAAGGCAGGATCTCTTAATGCAGTACTTACAGCCACAAAGTGAACGGTGCAGCCAGTAACGCGTGTACCTGCCTGCAGAGCCTGCTTCTGAGCATTCACCCCCTTGAAAGAGGGCAGCAGGGATGGATGAATGTTGAGTAGTTTTCCTATTAATTAAAAAGCACAAAATGTACTTTACACACAACCAAGCATGCAATTACATGTTTTAATTTTTAAAAGTTATTAAATAAAAGTCAGGTACCTAACAGAGGATTTTAAACAGCATTCTTTACTGTTACTTCAGATGACAGCAAATATCTTTTGAGTGCATAATTGTTTTACGCAAGACAAATTTGCGGATAAAAAATGCATACCTAATCCTAACAGACACGTTTTACAATTTTAAAACATTATTTCCATATACACTAACCCAAATCCTAACCCCCAATTGTAACTTTTAGCCTAAATTGTATTTCCTCTTAGTACCAACACCCCTTTCCTAACATTTTCCTTGTTTTACTGTCCTGTTAGGACTACTATCCTGTGGTCCACAACAGCAACATGTACACAGCTGGTAGATCTTACCGTTCCATTTTCTGACAAAAGGACCTGTGAGGATCCTCATGAAGCCAGCGAGACAGACCACTTCCACACCAAACTCGTCTAGCACGCGGTCAATTGTACCGTCAAACTCTGCCCTGCTGCCATACAGCTTGTGGTCCACCACACGTGTCTGGATGCCAGCCAGAGAGGCCCTCTTAAGACCAAACACACCCGGCCGATTGGAGATAACCACCACAATCTCAGCCGAGCTGGAAGCTTTCTTGGCCTGCTCCATCAGAGCCTGTAGGTTGGTACCTGATGCACAAACAGAGTTAATGCATGCTGCACAATACACAAAAAAACTGCAATTAGGTATGTAATACTAGAATATGGGTCATTTAGGTTAATAGTCTAATCAGAAATTCCCTTTGCTGCCTGATAAAAAATTTGCATCTTCAATATCACTCTGCTACTACTCAGCCATGATCATGGTTAACAACATTGAAAATATCTGAATGCTGGATATTTTACATTAGTGAAACCAATTACATTCAGCCTTCCAACAGTGTAGTCCACGGTTACACTGGAGTGCACTAAACAAGCAATTTGACATTCTGATGTCTTCCCATCAACATACTTCCAATAGGTCCCAATGCCCAGCCAAAAATGCTACTTTAGATAGATATATTAATTCACATTTAGTTAAACCAGCAAGCACATTTCAGTTTGTCCGAATCTGTTGAAACCTATAGCTGGTGACAAATAAATGTTCTCATCTTGCCTGGAAAATCCAAGAAATTGAAAAGTGAGTAAACAGCTTGAGCAATTTTGAGAACAAAATGGTCTGTAGAAACCCAAATCACCAACCGACTGAGGGCTGGACTCAAACTCACACCAAAAATTTTAAGTAACCAATTAAAAATCACAGGCTTTTCTAACTTGCGTGAATTTCATCATAGCCACTTAAAATGTAACTCAGTAGTGTGCATGGCCCCCATGTGCGAAAACATCTGGGCATGCTCCAAATGAGACAGAGGATGGTTTCCTGGGGGATCTCCTCATTAGATGCACGATACATAATGTCCCAGAGGTTCTCAATTGGATTCAGGTCTGGGGACAGTGAGGGCCAGTCAATGGCAACAATGTCTTCGCCATCCAAGAACTGCCTACACACCCTGGACACATGAGGTGGGCATTGTCCTGCACCAGGAAGAACCCAGGGCTCTTACCAGTGAAGAGAACAAGGCGCCAACCGCGGACCTGCTAATTATAGTGTTCTTTGGCAAATGCAAATCGAGCTGCACAGTACTGGGCTATGAGCACAGGTCCCACTAGTGGACGTCGGGCTTTCATGCCACCCTTATGGAGTCCGGTTTCTGACAGTTTAGTCGCCGGAGATCATAAACAATCCTCTTACCTGTGCCGGAGATGAGAACCCCAACCTTGGTCCTTTTGCGTTGGACGTTGCTGCTGGTGTCCCTGTGAGATGCTCCATTCTGCAGGGGCCCAAAGTCTACTAAAGTCGAAGAAGGGCCAACACGTAGGCTGTGCTGCAAGTTCCTAACCACCACTGGCTCAGCCCCTATATGCATGCCAACACCCACATCCGCACATTATTTCATGTGAACATAAAAACTAATTCTTGAAGTACTGTAGTCATTGCTTTAACTTGTATCTCACCCGGCTGCTTGTGGACCAGGGAGCCCACTACCCAGGCTTCCTCGTGGGCTTGGAGCTGCCTCAGGACGCACTGGGCATCTGGAAAGGCAACTACCAGTACGGCCCCTAGGCCGCAGTTGAAAGTGCGCCCCATCTCCTCCTCACACAGGCCTCCCTCCTTCTGCAGCCATGAGAACACAGGGGGTATGGTCCATCGGGACGCATCTAGGTGAAAGATGAAAAATACAAATTAACTATACCCAAAAATTAAAAACACCATCAGGCAATTCACATCTTTATACACATGCTTTGTTGTAATACATACTTTAATGAATTTTGTGTGTGTGGGTGTCTCACCCATGTCAACGGCGAGTTCCTGAGGCAGCACTCTTGGAATGTTCTCCAGTAGGCCACCCCCAGTAATGTGGGCGTAGGCCTTAATGGCTCCGCTCCGCAGGATTGGCAGAAGCAGACGACTGTAGATCTTAGTGGGTGTCAGCAGAACCTCGCCTTTCAATCAACATGGGACAGTGTACCGATCATTCTAAGGGCCAAGTGGGCCTCTTAATTACAATGTAAGAATTGTGCCCCCCCATAGAAGGGGCCTTCACTGAACTTGGGTGTGGCTTCAGCATACAGATGTGGCATTTACAACATTATATTTTTTCAAAATTATGACATGTTTACTTTAGCACTGCTTTGACAAATTAATGAATCACTAACATTCAGTGACAGTTAAACTGTCAAACAATTTGGGAATATTTGAAAGACAAAAAATATTACATTAAAAATGCTTGTCCTGCTCAATGTTAAATTAAAAAGAATTTGAAAATCTGGTTACCTGCTGTATTTTGTAGTTTATAAAATACTTGGGCATAATGTTTACATAATGCGGTTTATATCTTTGTATCAAGACTTACCAACAGTCTGTCCTGGTTTCCCAAACAGAGCAGGGGAGCTGTAGGTGACCCCTGCCCGCTCCAAGACCTTCCGGACCAAACTGAATCCATTGCTGTGTACCCCAGAGGAGGCCACCCCTATGAGCAGGTCCCCCTCGCAGATGTCCTCCAGCCTCGGGAGAAGAGCACCCCTCTCCACCGCCCCCACGCAGAAACCAGCCAGGTCATACTCCCCGGGTCCATACACACCTGGCATCTCTGCCGTTTCGCCACCTTGATAAAGAAACAGAACACACTCTCCTGGGGTTAAAACAATATGATTGTGCACACAAATAATTTATCAAACATACAGACGTTTGCACCTACACAGAAATGTAGAGCACAAAAATGTGAGGCTCATGAACAAGAACAGATGTTTATGGCTAAAATACAATGCCTACAATGCTGCTTTTGCTACTCCCCCAGCATACAGCAAGCATCTTTTCTTTTTTCACAGCCTGACACCCCACCCACACCTTAATTCCAATCCTCACCCAGAAGAGCGCAGCCTGCCAACCCGCAGGCCTCGGCCACACCCCCTATCACAGCAGAGGCCACGCCAACATCCAACCTCCCACAGGAGAAGTAGTCAAGGAAAAAGAGAGGCTCTGCCCCATGGGCCAGCACGTCGTTGACACACATGGCCACCAGGTCCTGTCCCAAAGTGTTGTGCTGCTGGCATGCCTGGGCAATCTAGAGGGCACAGGTCAAGTTGTAGAATGTGTCTTTTCATCAACTCCATTTGTTCAACTCCTGAATCATCTCTCCTAATTGTTCTCTAGCCTAATTTTTTAAAATGGCCATGGTAACCAAAAAGTGTAGCATAAGGTGGTCCAACAGTCTAAGCTGCTGCTTCCTGCATACATAATGCTGCAGTATAAGCTTCAATTGACCAACTGCAAAATACATATATATTTAACCACTGTCCTGTCGAATGAAGCAAAACATGGCTTTACTTCTTCACTCATAAGTCATCCGGCACATCACATTGTGATGCCTTCCTATTTAGGGGGCAAGAGATTATTTGTGGTAGCTATTAATGTTTTAATGTTTGAGCAGTTCACTGGCAAAATGCTAGTTGCCTAACAACTTACGATAGTCAAACTTTCCAGAATGAGGCCATGCAAATGGCTGACGCATCTGAAGTTTGCAAGTAATGCTAGCTAGCTACAGTACTGTTTATGCAGTGACAATGACATGGCACTGACTTTGACCATGAGACTAACTTTGTAAAAGGTAAGGCTGAAGTTATTCTGCTAACTTCTTGCCAGCTATTAAGTCTTTTTCATGCAGGAGACGGGTAACTATCTAGCTAGCTATCTATCTAATGGGACATATCATTTTGTTTGTTTATAGGGACATGACAGTTTTTTGTCGCTAAAACATAGCCACTTTGAACCATGGGTAGCTAGCCACACTTAAAGGTCGGTTACCTAGCAACTTAAGTGATTCAAACTTTCCAGAATGAACCCATGCAAATAAATGACTCCCATTTCTGTTTGCAAGTAATGCTAGCTAGCTACAGTTCTGTTAATGCAATGACAATATAATGGCAATGACCTCAGCCTTACCTTTGACAAAGTCCCATGGTCAAACTTATTTTGCTACCTTTTTGCCAGCTATTCAGTCTTATTTACCCGGGAGATAGGTAGCCAGCTAGCAAGCAATTTTTTTAGCTAGCTGGCTAACATTTTTTTTGTATTTGGGATATGGCCAGCTAAGTATTGGGAGATTATCTGTGTTAATTTAATGCCAGTACACAGCTGGACATCGGACACAACTGTAACGGACATCGGACTGTATCCACACTTTACAATTTCCTTGAAATTGTATAGTCCTTAAAGCTTGGTTGTTTATAATGTTGCTGCATATAATTGATGGGAATGCCTACTCTGTAGTTTAGTTTACAGTTCAAAAGATAGTATATATATAATATGTTCTATTTAAAATATACTTCATGGTGTTTATTGCTTTATTATGATTCTACCACGTAAACATTTGCGATATGTAGTTTTATTTAGTATATACCAATTCACTTTTGTCACGGTTCACCTGTTTGAGTGCAAGCATAACATTTTAATTATAATCGTAATTTAGTCATCCTATTTTGCCATAATATGATTGACTGCAGGCTTCAACAGAAGGTCCACTAAGCCTTAGCTCTATTTTGTTCCAAAAGCGCTAATTAAATATATAGCTACCATCACACCACATTGCTATCTTTGTGTAAAGACAAAAAGGCACAAAACCCATTTTACTTTACCAATCTATAAATCAAATTACACAAGGAAATATCCACTTCCTGATGTACCTACACTGGCCAAAATACTGACAAAAAAAGATTGGTTTGTGCATGATGACAATTAGCCTTATTCTTGTATTAAGACTGCAGCAATGTGTCAAAACAGTGTCTATTATGAGAAGTCATGCCTACCTTGAGCTTGGTCCCAACTCCATCTGTCCCTGAAACAAGGATGGGGTCGATAAAGCCTGCAGCCTTTAGATCAAAAAGCCCGGCAAAGCCACCCAGCTCAGAATTACACCCTAGTGGATAGCAAAGGAATAACAGAAACACATTTACAAACAAACAATTCAGCGTGAGATGCAGGGTTGAAAGTAGATAAACATTTTTACTGGTATTGTACACAACCTTGTTGTATGCACTAGCTTACTTTCATCCCCCTTTTTTTTTTTTTTAATCAGAGGACAACTTCAGAATTATATTGATTTATTAATACTACAAACCTGCATGTTGGTTTGTCCCCTTCATGTCCATCTGACCTAGACTAGGTTTTAGTCTAGGTAAGATGGACACAGCCATATACATTTATAAATGTTTACTTGTACTCTTAAAAAGTCACCCGGCACAGCCAGAAGAGGTATGGTCAACCCTCTGAAATTCATTCCTCTCTTAAGATTCTTTCTAAAATTTGCCCAAACTTAAGGAGTTTTTCATAGCCACTTGTACTTCAACACTGTTGTTGTCGTTTCAGGCTGGGTGTTTGGTAAAAGCATTTTGTGACAACCACTGATGTAAAAAGGACATTATAAATAAATGTGATTGATTGGTTGGTTGGAAGTTACACCAATATAAATGTTTTTGCAATTGTGTGGACTACACCTCTCATTAGTCTCAGTGTCACCTGGACAACACCCTCTTCTTCGAATCCCACATTAAAAAAAACACACCCAGACAGACGTTTTCCACCTCTGCAATATCTCACGATTCCAACCCTCACTTTCACATTCCAGCACCGAAGCTCTCATTCATGCCTTTGTCACTTCTCGTCTAGATTACTGCATCACTCTTCTTACCTGTATCTCTACCAAACTCATCAACCAACTCCAACTGGCCCAGAACAGTGCAGCAAGAATCCTTAACTACACCAGATCATCCGAACATATCACACCAACTCTTATCTGACTAAACTGGCTCTCCATTCCGCCTCTCCACCATGGGATGCCATGCTTTTAGCTACTCTGCACTCCACTCTACAGTTTCTCCTTCCCCACCAATACACCAGGTAAAACACATCTATGGTGTACTGCCTACAACCTTTAGCCATTCCTTTCTTTTCTCTGTGTGTTTGTTTGATTTGTCTGGATTTTAGACCTGTTTTGAACATGCACTCTTGGCTAGCTCCCTTATATAGGCCCATGTATATGTAAGATCTCTGAGTGTTTGGAAAGACATCCCCCAAATATAATGTATTATTATCAAAAAATAAAAAATACATTCTTTCCTCAAGATTGATTTAACAAGAAAGGAGAAGTTGTTTAGCTTCTTGGCATAACAATTGGTTGATTAGATGTTTCTTTGCCATACTGTGCACACCAGTGCTTTCCAAATCTCACCTTGAGTACCCCAACCCTTTCCTCACTGTTAATCTATTCCAGAGCTAGAACACATTTAACTAAAGGCTTGGTTATGAGTTTCCCTGGCTGGTTCAAAAAAGTAACATTTGGTTCAGCAACACTTGCGAAACAATACACTTACAAAATCTAACACAGATCTGGATAGTGGATAGGTACTGGTTCGGAAGAAAAACACTGAATCTCTCTAGTATAAAGGTTATCTAATTTGTGGCTTCAGTTGTGAATAATGAGAACGAAAAGGGGTTGACGTGACTACCAGAGCGAGACGTGGCCTTGGCCAACGGCTTGATCATGTCCACTAGTCGGTTCCCCGCGGCGATGTCCACTCCACTGTCCTTATAAGTCAGGCCTCTAAAGGGAGATAGACACACAGCAAGAGTCAGAGGTCATGGTGAGACAACAAATGTCATTCAAATCACAATTTAAAAAAAGCTGTTTTTCTGGTCCATTTGTCCATTTTTCAAATTAGGCTGGTCCCACAATCTAGCTCAACAATCCTTTAAATATGAAATGTATGAAACATATTTTTTACTGACAAGGAATAGACATGAAGTCACTGGACAATCTCAACATGAATGTGGCAGTGTGTTTGTCTGTTGACAAACAAAATGGACGCTCCATTAAATGTGGGTTCTTCCAAAATTCCTTCTATCAATACTAATGCAGGAAACTGATAAAACATCAGGTTTAGAATGTGTCAGTTCCTTTATCTGCGTGTTTCAATGTATAAATGTGGTCTTTATATATAGAATTTAGACATCCCCATCCTAGATTTGACAAGAGCCCATCCTGTCCCCTTCACACCTGTGCTGGGTGAGATGGGCAATGGCTCTGTGGCCAATATCACGCCGGAACACAGCTCCTGGGAACCCTACAGCTGCCACGCCCTGATTGGCCGCATGGAGGGCCGTGTCTAAAGATGGCCTCACTGCGGTGACAGTGAGGACACGTCCTCCGCTAGACACCACAGTCCCGTTTTTCAGCGCAGTGCCAGCATGAAACACCTGCACACCCCTTTCTTCAACTTGAGACAGACCTGAAAAGACAAAATGTGTGAGAACGCCATTGCATAAAATAAATGGAGAGAAAAGGAAAGAAATTAGTAAATATTGGGAGGGAAATGGTGCTGTCACAATCATGACATTTCATTTGACAATTAATTGCCTTCCAAAAAAGGCAATGAGTGATTTCATTGCTTTTTAATTTTTGTTTTTTTAAACTATTAGACCAATCAATTCAATTGGTTGTTAATTGGTAAAACATTTAAAACAGGTCACTTAAACCTAAGGGCTCATAATATTTTTCTAAATCCCCCATATTTTATTTTTAAGAAAAAGAGAGGCTGCCAAACAATAAGGTTTTTGTAAAGGACAAAAGTTTGCTGTATTCTAGAAACTAATGAGCAACAATATATTTAATGTGAATGTCAGAATGATCTTTTCCTTAAATGTTTTGGAAAAAGAGTTGTAGCCTGAGCTTGCAAGACGGCTCCCAGAGAGCTGTGAACCAATGGTGGAACATTTGGTAAAGATCTGAACAGAAATTAGCATCATGAAAAGGTCTATTATCATTGTATAATCATATTGTATAAAAAAAATGGAAGTCAGTTGCTCTGCAGACCAGCATGGCTTTGTGACAAAGTCTACTATTGAATTCACAAACTCCTGAGTTGTAGGGAATTATTTCACAACACAGACTACATGAATGATTCAGATCCACAAAACCAGTAGCCTGTAAACAGGTAAGCCAGGCAACTGCTTGGAGCACCAGGTTGTTAGGGGGCTGCAGAGGGCTGACAAACTTCACTTCACTCCGCAATGTCTCAAAAGTTAGCAATTGCAGTGGGAACCCCTTCCCCCTTAAACAACCATGGACATCTCAGTAGAAAACCTACCTAAAGCTGCCCCACATGGTATCTGCAGGTTAAGTTAAATTTAAGACCTTTTAATGCCACTAAGAATTCAATTTATGACCAAATTCAACAACACTCTTCGCAAACAAATACACAAGGACACTAATTTGAATGAAGTACCCACTATTGTTAGAGCAGTAAGCCTGCCACAGACAATAATGTTACTGGCTGTGACTGTAGTCTGTGATTCGATCAAACAAAAATAAGAAATGCCAGACATTGGTTGGAGGCTTGTTAAATGCACCAAGTTTGAAAGACTTCTTGCTGACACCAGGCCTGCTGACACCATGCATTGGATGGTGTCAGCAGGCCATTCGATCCTGTGGCTATCTGTTAATGTACTAAAGCCATCACTGTATCTGTACTTTGGCTTGTGACCCTTCTCATGACCCTTCTGAGTTCAAATGGTCACCTGTAAGGTCCTTAGTCCCCTAGGGGGAGGTAGGGGGACAGATTTCCCTTTGTGTATAAAATAGGAATAGATAGAAGAAAAGGAAGATATATTATCAATATGGGAGGTCTGTGCCGTATCTCACCACACCCCTAGACTGTATACAGGTCCATCAAAAACAAAATCATGGGATTTGTTTTCTTCCTGTAATTCAAATCAAAAAGTGACACCTTCATATATTCTAGATTCATTACAAAGTTAAACATTTCAAACCTTTTTGTTTCAATCTTGTTGACTGACGGCTCTGAATCTGATCTCTCAAAATATTAAAATAAAACATTTACAATACAGAAATTACCTGAGAATATCTCTAATTAGCTAATTAACCTTCAATATCTCAGTCTAATTCAGTACACACAACAATCATGGGGAACGGCTGACTTGACAGTTGTCCAGAAGACACTCATTGACAACTTCCAGGAGGAGGATAAGCCACAGAAGGTCATTGCTGAAAGGACCTGTTGTTCACAGAGCGCTTTATCAAAGCATATTCTTGGGAGGTTGATGCAAAGGGAACAGTGTGGTTGGAAAAGGTGTACAAGCAACAGGGATGACTGCAGCCTTGAGAGGATTGTCAAGCAAAGCCGATTCAAGAACTTGGGGGAGCTTCACAAAGAGTGTACTGAGGCTGGAGTCAGTGCATCAAGAGCCACCACACACAGATGTGTCCAGAAAATGTGCTGTAAGGGACGCATTCCTAGTGTCAAGCCACTCCTGAAACAGACACAACGTCAGAAGTGTCTTACTTGGGTGAAGGAGAAAAGGAACTGGGCCGTTGATCAGTGCTCCAAAGTCCTCTCTTCAGATGAAAGTACATTTTGCATTGCATTTGGAAATCAAGGTCCCAGAGTCTGGAGGAGGAAACACAGAGTCCAATTTTCCTAAAGTCCAGTGCGAGGTTTCCGCAGTCAGTGAGGATTTGGGGTGCCATGTCATCTGCTGGTGTTGGGCCACTGTGTTTTATCAATTCTAGAGTCAATGTAGTCATCTACCAGGAGATTTTAGTGCACTTCATGCTTCCATCTGCTGACAAGCTTTACAGAGATGATGATTTCCTTTTTCAGCAAGACTTGGTGCCTACCCACAGTGCCAAAATGACTGCTAACTGGTTTGCTGCCCATGGTATTACTGTGCATGATTGGCCAGCCAACTCTCCAGACCGGGTCAAGAGGAAAATGAAATACATGAGACCCAACCACACAGACTAGCTGAAGGCTGCTATCAAAGCCACCTGGGCTTTCATACCACCTCAGCAGTGCCACAGGCTGATTGCCTCCATTCCATGCCCCATTAATGCAGTAATTCGTGCAAAAGGAGCCCTGGCCAAGAGTGCAGGTGTATTCATTTAATTAGCTGATTAGACCTCTTCTCAGGTCGACAATTCTGTATTATAAATGTTTTATTCTAATATTTGGTATACTGGGTTTTTGAGAAACTGGATTGCATGCTATGTATGCACGCTCACCACGCAATAATCCATTTCAGGGAAAAAAGAATGTTGAAACTTGTTTTAAGTTTGCTGCACAACATTTTGAAAAGCCAGTGAAATACTGGGAGAATATAGTTTGGTCAGATGAGAGCAAAATTTAACTGTTTAGGTGCCATAATACACACCATATTTGGAGGACAAATGGCACTGCACATCACCCTAAAAACCCCATATTAGAGTGAAGTTTGGAGGTGGGAACATCATGGTGTGGGGCTGCTTTTCAGCAAGTGGTCACATAATTGAAGGAAGGATGAATGGGCAAGTATACAGAGACATTCTTGACGCAAATCTGCTGCCATCTAGATGAAACGAGGGTGGACATTTCAGCAAGACAAAGATCCCAAACACACAGCCAAGGAAACTCTCAAATGGTTTAAAACTAATAATAAAGCTACTAGAATGGGCCAACCAATCACCAGACTTCTATGGAAAGAACTGAAGATCAAGATTCATAGAAGAGGCCCACGGAACCTTCAAGATTTGAAGACTGCTTGTGCGGAAGAATGGCCCAAAATGCATGTGACTAGTTTCTCCATACAGGAGGCGTTGAAGCTGTCATTACCAACAAAGGCTTTGGTACAAAGTATTAAATAAATATCAGTAAGCGTGTTCAATACTTTTTCCCTGTGTCATTTCACATTATTACACATAACTTAATTTCTGAGCTTATTTGTTTTGGTTTCGTTGTATGTATGGATTACTTGGGTTGTTACCAACATCTGGTGAAAATGTCATCAATAGCACCTTTGGAAATATATTTAGTGAAACAAATTGTTACGTGTTCAATACTTATTTTACCCGCTGTATGTATACTTTCATCTTGTGGAGTTTCATTTTGATATGAGTAAATTTGGGGGGGAAAAAAACAATTTGGTGTCTGGTCTTAAAGTATTGAATTTATGCTCAATGTCTTCTGAGACTCTTCACTGTGACCTCGTGGCTGTGAACGTTTCACTCCTTGTTTTTTTTCATTAAACTTTATTTCAAAATTGCGGTGATCACGTGTTCTCTTAATTCTTTTAAACTGAGTATATGATTGCGGAATCTAAATATTGTGAAAAAATTATCGCAGACAGCCTAAAAATTCAGCATCCGGACTAGGAGGAAAAGCATTACCTACCTGTGATCTCAACGCCTTTCTTATAGGAACCAGGGTAACCAGGGCTGGCCATAACCACAGTAACTGCAGAGCTGTCCTGGCACCACGAGGGGGCACAGGATGCCAAATTTCCCTGCAGAGTGTTCTGCAGCACCTCATATAGGTCGCTCTTCAGCAAGGGCATGAGGACCTGAAATGTCAGGGATACATTCAGTAGGAAGGGAAATTTATTGATTTCCATAAAACCCATTCTGGAATTTGAATAATGTGTTAGTGAAGTGAAACAAGGTTGTTAGAATACTCTGCATCACTTCGATGAAGATAACAGAGCGGTAAGGCAATAATGCTGGCCCCCCATGACAGACATACACACCTGACACTCAGGGTCACCGAAGCGACAATTGAACTCCAGGACCTTGGGCCCTTGCTTGGTCAACATCAGACCAGCATAAAGCACACCTGAGAAAGAGACATAAAGAATGACGACAAATAAAAATGAGAGAAAGGACGGGGGAAAGAACGGGGAAAAAAAGTTAGAAAACAAGAGAAAGAAAAATTATTTGAAATGTTTAAGGCCAGACACTATACAGTAAAACTATTAATTACTAGATATCACTAAGACACTTCCCTAGTTGATTACTTACATTAAGACAATACATTTCTGTATAACAAGTTTTTTTTTAATCAATAGTATGCAAATGAGGCATCATCTAATTAAACATGCATACATTTCCAGAAGAGAAATTTGAACATTGGATAAAGCTAGGTTTAAAATTATTTTGTCATTTTGTTTACATTTTAGAGTAAAATCATTTTACAAATTATATTTTTGATATCCCCTTTCATCACCAGAAATCTGAAAATACTGACAAAACATAAAAAAATATTGTGCCATGTTTTAGGAATTTAATTATAGATGAATCAGGCTATGAATTATATTTGATCAAACCCCTCGGTAAAAAACAGAATATAGATAAAGTTTGATGTATGCAAGTGCTACTGAAGTGGAGAATTCTGTCTCAGTGTATGACTAAAAACTGATTTTGAGAAAACAAAATAAAAACTTTAAAAATATGTATTGTATAAATCCATAATTTTGTATTGGAAACCACCATTTACAGAGACAATATCTTATCAAATCCTTAGCAACAACAATAGAGAACATCTCAAACACAAAAGTGAAGCATGGCCTTTAACTGAACAGAACTATAGTATCAGTCACACACACACACACACACAAACAAACACACACACACACTCTGCCACAAGTATAACTGCCACCCTAGTTTGTTGCATGTCCATCCTGTATAACACTGCCTAGTTACCAATTCCTGTTTACCGCCTAGTTGTCCATGCCTGCTCCATATGTAGGTCCCTCACCCATTTCCTGCTGTGCTCAGACTCTTGCACATGTTTTACAATGGCATCAGCTTGTGAGCTTCTGAACATATCAGTTTTCCTCATTGCTAAAACCTCTCCATAACAGTTAGCATGGCAGAGGCACCTTCATTAAAGGTGGAAATGGCCGTACTTGCTGCTGTCTCAACCCTGTATTTCCCACAGGGACACCAGGCCCATATAACGGAGTTGAGGCACTTGTTTGCATTTTGACCCCTCTCAATTTCTGAAATTAAAATGAAATGTATATTGTATCACTACATCTGTTCAAGTTTTATAGATACAGTACACATTTATTTAAACTTTTTTATTTTTTTTTATAGCTGCTCCCATGTCCTATCCAAAGCACATAGGCATTCTTATTGTGTGCTATGTTTCTGCCACTAAAGTAAAAAGACATGTTTATTGGTAGGCTACATTATTATAGTATGGTTCATTTTTGTCCACTCAAAAGGAAGTCTGTATCCTACTGTAAAAGTAAAAACTGTGCACATAATAATAATAACACAAAATTAATAAAAGTGTACTTTACAAAGCTGTAACACAAAATAAATTGAGGTTACAGTGGAGCCTCAGGTAATATAGCCTGCAGGGGAAAAGAAACACAACAATGCCACCCTTAATTAGTTTCTGTTTTTATCCATAGCGCCACAAAAGCCAGAGTGTGAGATGGATGCATTTCGTGTTCCCCCACAGCTTCAAATTGTCTTGATCTCAACCTTGCTGTCATAACGGTCACTCTTTTGTCATGTCTCTGATAGGAATACCCAACACTTTGCCCATTTTCTTGAGAGCAGCATACCCCAACCCTAACCCGTGCGCTAAGAGCACCATTCGCACATTAACATCAAATGCGTTCCTGGTTCAGTCTTGAAGACACAATGTCATGATTGGTTGCTGATACAAAAGGTAATTACCATGTTTGGATCCAATAACATTGTGCAGGAGATGAAGAGCTTTACAACGATAACACTGTTGACATAGTGGGAACAACAGTTGAGGTGCTGTTTGTTGTGTTAGAATGCTAATTTCTGTTTAATTTAAGAGAAATCTTCAGACGCATATCAAAAAAGTATAATAAAAAAACACCTAAATGTGTTTGTTGAACGTTTTGGTTTACACAAAGTTTGCTGCTGCAGTGTTTTGAGATCTTTTTGTCAGATGCTACTATGGTATACTGATGTATAATTACAAGCCTTTCATAAACGTCAAAGGCTGTTATTGACAATTACATTAAGTACACACAAAGTGTGTGCACAATATGTGCAGTGTTGACCTTCCTTCAAGACCTTTGCAATTTGCCCTGGCATGCTGTCAATTAACTTCTGGGCCATTCTTGCATAATCAACGCTTGAAGATTGTCAGAATTTGTGGGTTTCTCAATGGGATTAAATTCTGGGGATTATCCTGGCAATGGGCCAAAAATGTTGATGTTTTGTGCCACGAGCCACATAGTTATGACAAGGTGCGCCATCATGCTGGATAAGACATTGTTTGTCACAATACTGTTCTTGGATGGTTGGAAAAGTTGCTCTCAGAGGATGTTTTGGCACCATTCTTTATTCATAGCTGTGTTCTTAGGCAACATTGTGAGTGAGCCCACTCCCTTGGCTGGGAAGTATCCCCACACATGAATGGTCTCTTTTACAATTGTGAAACGACAACCCTAGTGCCAAAAAAGTAAGGACGGTGCATGAATGTTTGGAACTATACATGCTTTCTAAATTTGATGGCAGCAACCCGTTTCAAAAAGGATGGGGCCGGGGCATGTTAACCAGTGTGTTGCATCACCTCTTCTTTTAACAATACAGTAAGCGTTTAGGAACTGAACAGACCAATTACTACATTTTTTTAAAGTGAAATGTATTCCCATTGCTGCTTGATATTAGATTGCAGTATTTTTTGTTTCATAATGCGCCAAATGTTTTCAAGGGGTGACAGGTCTAGACTGCAGGAGAGCCAGTTTAGCACCTGGACTCTTACTATGAAGCCATGCCTTTGTAATATGTGCAGAATGTGGTTTGGCATTGTCTTGCAATTATTAGATAAGAAACATTTTCCTGAAAAAGTAGTAGTCTGAATGGCAGCATGTTTCTTCAGATTCTTCATACTTGCACATATTACAGATGTGGAAGTCACCCATGCCATGTGCACTACTGCACCCTCAGACATCACATACAAAACATCAACAATGATTTCAAGCACCAACCTCCTTTTAAAGCTTCTAGTCAATCAGCATGACAGAGTTATCTCCTGCCTTGTCCTCGTGAACACTCTCACATATGTTAACAAGAGGATTAACATTTCGTCTTTGGCAAGTAAATTATAGGGACTGTGTATCGTGTCAACGCAAAGGAAAAGCGCAGAGTTGAGTAAGTTGAATTAATATATAATATAAAATATTACCCACTACCCACCAAAGATTACGTTATCCACTTTGTTAAATTCGTTTAATTGTTTTGTTGGCTAGTTGGCCACTGTAGTATTGTCAATACTTTTTAGCTAAGAATTCATATTTCTGTATACTATTTTATAATAACATTAAGCCCTTAATAAATTCTTCTTCTTCACTTAAAGGCGAATAGGCCTATCACTGAATTTATCAATTCTAATGTGATACACTTTAGTGTTTATACAGTTGAATTAATATTTCTACATACTACAGTACAGTTAATATTACTACCATTATCACTGCACACCACAATAATATTGATTGAGAATCACATGCAAGACCAAGATGACATGCTAAATACTAAGAATAGCAAATTGCAATAGTAAAAAAGAAACTTTTTGAACTGGTAAAACAATTGTCTGGCGGGTAAAGTATTTCAATTACCAGCCACCTTGACTGGTAAGACCAAAAGTAAATTCTGGGCCCTGCATGATGTCAGTTGGTCCTTTTTGGCAGGGCTTAAATTTTGTTTTTGGGATTAAGTTCATACAAAGAGGGACTATGAAATAAATTGCAATTCTTCTGATCACTCTTCATGACATTCTGGAGTATATGAAAATTCCCATCCTAAAAACTCAGGAAGCAGACTTTGAAAATTAATATTTGTTTAATTCTCTAAACTTTTGGCCACGGCTGTACAGTGAGTCTGCAGTTCCTAACTCACCTACGTACAGGGCGCCCTCCTCTTTCATGCCATCCACAGTCTTCTGGAGAACAGTTTCTCTGATCTGTTGAAGCAGCTCCTGAGACACCTGGCAGAACAAAGAATGGACATTTCTCTCAAATTCTCTCTCATTTCTCTCTTATTTTACCAGCTGTTTACAGAAAGCAAATAGTCATTTACAGCAAAAACCTGGGAATTATGGTTAATTGCCATTCCAACTCTTGATTTCAATCCACCAATCTACCTGATTTATCAATCGAAATCGAATGCCAATGAATAACAGCCATCTTGGAAAGCCAAGAAAATACGGTTTACATGCTTAAAAAATTCAGAGTAACCATAGAGAATGGTATGCTGGGGCAATCCTGGTGGCAAATTCTGCAGGCTTGAATAACAAAGTTGATACACGTGTTCTGGCTGCATTCGTCCCCTAAAGGGCCAGAAAACTTCTTCTCAGCCAACACTAAGGCCATGTACCTAATCCTCTTTAATATGAGTATTACACATATTACACACAAGCACATGGCAACTGCCAAAAACAGCAACTGCAGTGAATCCACGAGCAGTGCAAAAAAAGGGCCAGACATTTCTATGGCAGTGAAATATGTGATAGGTGCTGGTAAAAGGGTCTTTGTGAAGGGCACAGTCATTTATTTATTTTTTTCAGATTATGAAAGTTCAGAATGATTTCAAATGATGTGCCATACATTTAAATTTGAAAGTAGTTTAAGATATGCTCATTTCAATGTTGGTACACCATATAACAAGCAGAGAAATCCCCCTTGAAAAAGTTTTTCACATCTCTCACAGGCAGTCAGTGGGTTGGAAACTTTTCCTCCTCCTCACTTGTGGAGTACCTCAAGGATCTATCCTTGACATTGTGAGCTCTTGTTAAATAATATACTCTCCAGTTTTATGGTTATAGCGGCCAAAAAAAAAAAAAAAAATCAAGGAATTGCCTTTGCAGTTTTCCTTTACGTTGACATAACACACACCTCAAAAACATAACTCCCTCAAACTTCAGCCATGTTCATTGTATCGCCATCTTTCACAGAAGTCATTATTTTCAGTGGATGAAATGTCGAGCGGCCGCTCACATTAGCTATGGTAGGAGTAGTCTCCTCAGTTTGAATGCTTTTTTGTTGTTGGGGGCTTCACTCCCGCAATAAACCTCAACATGATGGCTGGGTTAGCTTAAACTGTCAACAAGTAGGCGTACCTCAGGTTTTAGCTACTGTATCACCAAAAATATCTGTTGATGACAGACGCAAATAACGTTACGTACTACACACAAGCACGACACATGCAGCGCGAAAGATCCAACAGATTAAAGTAACAGCAAGCAAAGTTAACCCTAACACTAGCGCGTTTGTTTTCTACTCGCCATCGCCTCTCCACTGCACCTGTTGGCACTTTCATTTGCACCAAAATGTCTGACATTGAATTATGCCTACTTACTGGAAATATTGATTTTCCTGAAGTATAATTGTTTTGGTGTTATACTATGATGATTACATGTTCCTCTAATTTGTTTGAGCAGTGCAGAGGTACATTCATACC
Source organism: Novumbra hubbsi (assembly GCA_016801125.1). NCBI lineage: Eukaryota > Metazoa > Chordata > Actinopteri > Esociformes > Umbridae > Novumbra > Novumbra hubbsi. The sequence goes on from JACXGK010000529.1 coordinate 89,873, forward strand.
AGTTATTGTTTTAGAGTTGTTACCATATTGTTTTAGAGTTGTTAAAATAAATATCACCACACAGAACTGGTGGATGTTTTTGCACTTATTAATTCTTGCCCTTTATCTGCTGCAAAAAAATATTCTTCTACTCATCAATGTGACTAGAATCATACAATAATATTTATGCAGAAAAATGCATTGGTAGAACAAATCCGAAATGTTCCCATGCAGCAGATTTAGAATGGCGCTCACCATTGGCACATTGGAGCTGATAGAATATTTTAGTTTCTCTTTTCTTCAAGGGGCACATTAAAGAATGTTTCCTATGAAGATGTCATAGCCAATCGTCCAATTATTGTTTATGGGGGAGGGCGTTCCGGTCACTGCAATTGACACATTGCTGTGGAGTAAGGTTTGTCAGCTAATTAATTAATTAGTTTCAGGAGTTACATGTTTTAACTAGAAACTGAACATCTCGTACAACAATACCCCAGGGCCCAAAATTAGCACTCGCCACAAATGCGGGTACATTTGGTCTTTGGCGAGTAAATTATGGAGACTACACTGCACACTGACGTGACGGGTAGAAAAAAAAAAAGTTTTGTGTCGTGTGTCATGCTCGTGCAATAGCTAAAACCTGAGGTAGGCCTACTTGTTGATAGTTTATGCTAACCCAAGCCATCATGTGTAGATTTATTGCATGAGTAGAGCACCCAACAAAGAAAAACAAAACATGCCAAGACCACTCCTATCCTGGCTAATGTGAGTTCCCCCTCTTCATCTCATCCACCAAAAATAATGAGGAACTTCTGTGAAAGATTGCGATAATGAAGTTGTTCCAAGAACATGGACAAGGAGTTTAAGGAGGGGGTTATGTTTTGCAACTTGTGTCGTGTCAACGCAAAGGAAAAGCGCAGAGGCAACTATATCGTTGTTGGCCCTAAACCACCTTGGCTGGTAGGCCAGAAAGTTAATTTTGGACCCTTGTTTGCCCTACACAGCACAGCTCAAACAGGCTCTAAACCAAGTTAAATAGTACCCACAAAAACTATCTGTCTCAACATCAGCAGTGAAGAGGGAACTTAGGGATTCTAGCCTTCTTGGGAGACCAGTCTTCATATTTTTGAACAAATGTTTTTAGTTTCTGGCCATTTCGAGCCTGTAATTGAACCCACAAACCCTGATGCTCCAGATATTTAACTAGTCTTAGTCTGAGTAATGACAGATTTATTTCTTCTTAAATCAGCACAACAGCTTTCAGCTGTGCTAACATAATTGCAAAAGGACAGAAACTGTGCTTTTCTTAAAAAAAAAAAACAAGGAAAAGGGAGTGCATGCTAACCTGGGGGGTGGGGCAGTAAGCCCCCATGCCACCTGTGTTGGGCCCAAGGTCTCTGTCCTGCAGACGTTTGTGGTCTTGTGCCGGGGGCATGGGGGATACATTGGATCCATCACTGAAACACAAACACTACACAGGGGAATGAAAAAAAAAAAAGCATTTAGCAAACAGTTAAATATGCCTTTCCATTTATGAGAGAGTTCACATTCAAGACATGCTGCACAGGTGAAACCACCAAGCAGTGACAACATGGCGCAAGTTCTAATGTTCACAACCATTTATAATATTCTGGTGAAAATCATGCTACAGATTGTAATGATAATCAGGAGGCAGATTACAATGACTAATTTTCAAATCAGATGCAGTTAACTTTTGCTTTGCTGCATGAACACTCAAGTTGGTATTTTAGCAGGAATTGAAAAATAAGAAAAATGAAGAACAGACACTCACAGACACTTCCTCTCCCTCCAAAAGTTCCTCCACCACCACAGTCTCACCAGCAGAGCCAAACGTTTTATCCTGCAACCCACGAACAACACAGCATCAATGAAATGGGAAAGTCAAAAGGGGGAGACTGGGGGACACACATTCAGACCATTTTTTAAAGAAAATGCTTAATACAGTAAGTCATTTTGTCGCCATTAACACAATTGTCTTGTTTGAGCCTTAGGTCATCCATCGTTAAAGTAGCGCTTGACTTGGGCAGAAGCCAAGTCACTTATTGATTTGCAAATGTTTACAGGTAACTTCTTTGACACTTGACTTGTGTTAGTCGTCCAGAGCGCTTCACATTAACTATTTTCAATACAACAACTAAGAATAGCTTACGCATTCCTGTTGTGAAGTCTGTCTAACAGCGTGTTACTTACTCATGCATTGGTTAAATTGGGGAAACGTAATAAACATATGCATGTTTCCAGCAACCCTTTAAAGGGTATTTGTTAATTTACACTATTTTCCACATTGTAGAATTAACGTGTTCAGGCAAATCGGTTATGTTGTGACACAGAAGGGTTGGCCATTACGTCTGCACTTTGGTAGTCCATATTATGCCAAGAACAGCACCAATAAGCAAGAACAGACAATATTTCAAGACAAAGTTCAGTCAGTCCTGAAAATGTCAAGAAAGTTTCTTAAATTCCTGTCACAAAAACCAACATGCAATTATGAGGATTGCCACATGTTACCTCTGGTGCAGAGTTAATTACATTAACGAGCCTCTGAATTTCAAATTTCTAACCAGGACAGTGTAAAAACTAGGACAGTATTACATTTTAATTGACATTTGCACTGCTAATTTGAAGCGTATGTCATCATACATACGATATTATTTATATTAAATTAAGTAAAGTGGAGACATGGAGGCTGCTTTGCTAGGAATTGTGGGATTTGGTGTTGGATGTATGGACTCAACACAGAAATAATTTTTAATCGCAATTATTTCATTATCCAGTCTAGTTTTTCTTCTATGACAAAACTGTCAAACCGGTTCCACGAGGGCAGAGTGTCTGCAGGGTTTTGGTTTGTCCTTTAAAATGGTCCCAGTTCAAACATAAACAACCAGGTTATGGTAGAAACTAACCAATTAGTGACCTAATTAATTAAATCAGTCAATTAATCAAGTACAAGGTGAGAGTGAAAACCTGCAGACACTTGGCCCTCCATGGAACCGTTTTGACACCTCTGTTCTACGAGTTCCTAATATCAAATGTTCAAAAAGAAAAACACATTTAGAATCCGTTAAATGCATTTAAGACAAAACATTTTGGAAAGGTTTACAGCAAGACAACCACCAAAAAGAGAATTGTTTTGCAAGTGGTGGCCACAGACAATTGCCCTCTTCTTATCAGTCAACTGATTCTTCTGTTGTTTTGAGTTTTGCAAGTGTCCTTGTCTACTACTGGTAGCATGAGGCGGTACCTGCAGCTCATTCAGGTTCTACAAGCAGTCCAAGCTCTTCCAGGAGGGCACATCCACACATGCTGTTGCAAGGAATACTTTTTCTCCCAGTACAGTCTTCAGAGATACCAGAAGACAGGCTGTTACACAAGAACAGTTGGACAGGGTCGTAGAAAGGGCATCAACCCAGCACCTGGACCGGTATCTACGTGCTACCACGTGCTACCTAACAGAACCCAGACGGATGTCAGACACTGGGATGAAATCCTCAGACCCATCATCACACCTGACGCTGGGGCAGTGTGCCCTGGGTTCCCCCTGGTGCAGGACAATGCCCGGCCTCAGGTGGCCAGAATGTGTAGGCAGTTCCTGGATGACAAAGACATTGATGCCATTGACTGCCCTTACATTCCCCAGACCTGAAGCCAATTGAAAAGCTCTGGGACGTTATGTATCGGTGCATCAGATGCCACCAAGCAGCGCCACAGACTGTCCAGGAGCTCACCCTGATCCAGGTCTGGGAGGAAATCCCCCAGGACTCCATCCTCCGTATAAGCAGGCCAAGACTTTTTAGCAATGTACATGGATAGTAAGAAAGTTTTGTTGTTTTTGCTCTGTTCTCAAGCAAAGTGATTTTCAAACAAAACAGTGACTAAAAATGTAAAATGAAGATCATCAGCTTTAATAATATTATTTACATCCATGAAACATAATTTTTTTTCGTGGATGTAAATACTAAACTTTCTTAAAAAATGGTTTTTTTGATTTTTTGGGGGGACCAAAGGTAATTGGAAAAACAGACAACCTTAAATCGAGTTGAATTTATTGCAAGGACAGCCTCTTAAATAAAATAACTTAAACTCTACCTTCATGATGTCGAGAACAGCCTGGCAAGCCTCGTTTTGGTCCTTGGCCACAATGACACCCTTTCCTGCTGCCAAGCCACTGGCCTTCACCACAAGAGCAGGAAAAGTTGCCCTGGGGTTAACATCACAACGGTCAGAAGTGAGAGGACAAACAGCCACAAAACATTACTGGGAACAAGAAGATGGGCAGGGTTTTAAGCATGGACATAAACATTCAGGGGGCACAAACCATTATAATGTAGTAATAGATTAAGCGTCCTTGGAGTTCAACCACCAACCTAAACTCTTGAGTAAAATAAACTTTAAATGGAGATGGCCTCAATGACACTATCAACACTCTCGCAGAGATGGGATGTCTATCCAAAGTGTACGGGTAAGGGTCAGCTCCATACAAATTCACATCATTCAGCAAACCAGTAAGACAGCACCAAACAAGGGCTACATATTCCCATTAGAAAACACAGCTATAACCTACTCTTACAGTGAGACCTAATTTACAATTAGATACAGATACCCCCGTCCACTACTGACATGCGGATGTAGTTGCAGGCTTCCTGTGGGTCCGTGAAAGAGCCCCAGCGGGCAGTGGGGATTCCATGGCGGTCCATGAAGGCCTTGGAGAAACTCTTACTGGCCTCTAGCTGTGCAGCCTTTGCTGACGGGCCAAAACAAGGGACGCCTGCCCCCTGCAGGTCATCAACCATACCTGAGGGAGCAAAACACAAACAGACACAAACAAAGGGGGAGACAGACACACAAATAAGGAGACAGAGAAAGACACAAAGGGAAGAAAAAGACACACATGAAACTGTCTGAAACAATCTGGCCTTTATGCTAGAGTGGCCAAATTAAACTGAATTCCAGGCACTATGTCAGGCAAAAACAAGGTACGGCTCATCACAAGGCAACTACCATCCCTAACAGAAAGCATGGTAGTGGGAGCATCTTTTTCAGGGACTGAGAAACTGGTTAGGATAGAGGGAAGGATGAACAAAATACTGAGAAAAATATGGAAAGAGTGAAGGGGTTTGAATACTATCCAAAAGCACTGTATATGTACAGTGCAGTGACTGAAATGTCATTTTCAGAATTTGGATTAGGGTACAAGAATGAGTGCCACTCACCTGCTGCCAGAGGAACCTCGGGTCCAACTACCACCAGCCCCACACTATGTTCCTTACAGAACTGTGCAAGAATGGAGTGGTTACTGACAGACACCTCTGCGCAAAGTTGAGGGAGAGAAAGAATGAAACACAAACCCGTCAGATGCAATGAAGTAGCTAGGAGGCTTCTCCTGACATGACCAGCAAAAGATACATGCCAGGGATTTCTATTAAGCTAGCCCTTGACCAGCCAAAATCGGCAAAGGAGGAGAGTCCTTCTAAAAACAGCTCCACAGAGTCATGCTGTTAACAAGGCAGCATGGGGCCCCATCCAAAACAAACAAAAACAATTCCCACTCCAGAGAAAGGAAGATGATGCCTTTGTTAAAATCAATTACTTTTGCTTATCCTACTAGAAATCCTATTCACTACTAAAAGACACAGAATTACATACATTTTGTCTAGATATGATTTCATCATGGGTTTAAAACTGGCTACATCGTAGAACTCCCAGACAAATATCAGTAATGGGGAGTAATGTTATCTGCATTCTTCTCACCGGAGTTGTAGATCTTTCCACAGTTGGCAGTGCCTGCATTCCCCGGTGCCACTAGGACCTGCTGGATGTGTGGCGATTGTGCCAGTTTCCAAGCTAGGGCATGTTCTCGCCCACCACTGCCAATCACCAGAACTCGTTCTGCCATAGCAACTGAAAGAATGGCAGATGGAAAAAAAACACCATACAAAATGGTAAAATAATTACATCACAACCCATCATGGACTACTATATTAGAAACGGTCAAACAAAAATACTTTTCACTATGCAGTATGGCAGTGTTCGGTCGACTAAGACTTTGGGCATGGGGATGGCGTAATCTAGCACAAAAAAATATTAATTTGACATTTTATATGGTTATATTATGTAAGAAATGTGGTGCAACACTAATAAAAGATTTGATTATTTTCTAACATATGTGTTTGCCGATTTGATACTGGATGTTAAATCTAGAGCCAGGACTCACAACTATCTTTTTTCCTCACGGTCCCAAAGTGCAATTTCAACCAGCCCAAACTGAACACGCTTTTGTCATATGCAACACTAAGTCATTTCTTTATTTTGGACAAAAAAAGTTAGTATATTTTTTAAGTGTGGCATGCCAAAAAACTATGTTGAGTAATTGTATTAGTGCAGATTCCTTCCAGGCCAGGTATGGCGGTCATAGTCAAGCGCTGTACACAACGTTGCTTGAAACCTGGTCGTTTTACATAACCTACCTTACCATGCTTTTAAAAGTCCATAGACCAAATCCGACCACTGTAAAAAAGCGGATCATTTTTAAGACTTTCTAATTCATCATTAAAACATCAAAGATGAATAACAGCAAATATCAAGCATTTGTCAAAGTTCATAAATTGCTAAACGTAACTGTCAGAAAGAGCAAAGTAGAGCTAGCGCTAATGTGGCATTATCTGGCAATTGCTCTCACTCCACTAATGCAATTTAAAACTTTGATACAAGAAATAACAATTGTCTTATGTGAACAAACAAATTTTCTCTTCACAACGAAAATGCTAAATTGGGGAACAACACAATTGGTGTATTACCAACTTTTTATGATAAATTTCAGTCGAGGGCATCAGTGAGCTCCTGGAGGCGTTGGGCGCAGGATGCATCGATACATAACGCCCCAGAGGTTCTCAATTGGATTCAGAGAAAGGGAGGGCCAGTCAATGGCATCAATGCCTGTTATCCAGGAACTGCCTACACACTCTGGCCACAGTCCAGCACCAGGAGGAACCCAGGGCCCACTGCACAAGCTCTGACATTCTGTCTGAGGATCCTGGACTGCTTGTGGAACCTGAATGGGTTGGAGGTATTGCCTCATGCTACCAGTAGTGACAAGGACACTAGCACAATGACAAACTAGAGAAGAATCAGTCAGGAATGATAAGGAGAGAGCAATTTTCTATGGCTACCTCCTGCCAAACAACTCCCATTTGCACCAAAACAGGTGACATTGATTCACAATGGCTTATGCTTCCAAACTGGACATATTGATATCCCTGAAGTTTAATTGACTTGGTGTTATACTGTGATGCTCTGGATATGTCTGGAGTGTCTGCTAAATGACATAAATTCTAAATGTAAAAAGCTGTATTCAACCTTCAATTCATCACGCCCCTCTGAATACAACCATGGTTAGTTAGCCCACAGGCACTAACAGCTACCGTAAATAAGACAAATGTTCAATTGACTTTAACTTAAATTAAGAAAGCAACCTAATTGCATGTGAAAATTTACCTATGGTCCATGGAGTCTGCAAATTAGAACCTAACCCAGGGCCTTTTTATCAGGCAGCTTTGAAGGAATGGTGACCTTTTGCTGGTACCTAGCACTCAAACTGCCTAGTTTGATGCATGTCACATAAGCAGGGACCCCAGCACCCATTCAAAACAAATTGTGCAAGAGGTCATTCTGCGTTGCTCATTAAAAGTTATGCTTAATTTGCATAAAAAATACATTCTGTGGGCTATATGATGCGTGTATTTGTTAATGAGAACAGAAGTAGGCAGGTTTCATTTATTCAGAGTTGAGTTAATAAAGTAAATAGTTAAGTATATAAGTAAGTATAGCTGTCTGTGATACATCTGCCGATGCTGCAACCGATGCTGCACCAGAGACAAACAAAAAAGGGTCAGAGTTTGAACCAGTATCTGATAGGCACGGCGATAAACAATGTGGGTAGTACGATACGAATGGTTGCAAATTAGTCAAGCAACTCGCTCATGTGACTCAGGGGTTATAATTGAATTTCATTCCTTAACAAGCGACTGAGAAAAACGTAAGAATATGTACAAAGTACAAAAATAGTTTTCAGTTGCTAATTGTATCGGCACTATTGAACCGTTAAGAATGACAATCCTAAGATTGATATCCGATTTTTAGTTACGATGTAACGGTGGCTAATCAATAGAAAAAACAATTGCTCCACAAATACGTTTGTTGTAGCAGAAAACGTTTGATAACTGACTTTGCCAACATTAACATTAACGTTAATCTACTTGGGTTATTTGCACGTAGAAAACACGAAATAATTCATGCTTAGTAAGCTAACCCCAATGATTCCAAGTTGTAACTAGCAAAAAAAGACAACACCTTTACACCCAATGACCGAAAGAAAAGCTTTAGTGATTTCCCCGAAGATCCCTAAATAAATGTATTTATGGTCAAACTCACCTATTTGAATCGTTTTTATAGTTGCGTAATGAGCCGTATCGCTATCCGGACCCACGTCCAGGTGTTTTCCTTACCCTCAGCTGGAGAAGACTGCGCTGAGTTTACACGCGGCAGGACAGGGACTGGATCGAGTCCTCAAAAACCACGTGGAACCAAACTAATACACCGTGTTTGTTTGATTTTGAACTCGAGTTAAATTATACACAAACATAAGTTACATTAAGGGTTTGTGTATTGTGGTTGTGCCTTAAACATATTTTTAACTTGGAAGTTTCATGTGCAAGTTACGTTTGGTTTATTTTGGGGTAGACATTTAACTTCCTGTAGATTGGTGATACGCCATAGAGAATTATGGGAGTTGTAGTGTTTTCACCAATTATATATTTTCACCAAGTTTAGACAATGATTATGAAACGTGTAATTTATTAAGGGGTTGTTAAATATTAGTGAACCAATGTTAACAGACATGCTTCCTATTATAATTAATTTAATACATGCGTGATTTCATAGACACTGATCAAGCCTCCAGATAGCTTGAAATTAATCTGCAAATGTTGAGCCCAGCAATATACCTTATCTATATAAATGAGCACAGCAACACTTTCCCAAGCACAACAAGGCATTGAGGGTGGCAAATGTTAAAAGTATTGAATAAGTCATAATGAAGTTGCTGGTTTGAAGCCCTGAGCTGACGAGCTAAAACAAAATCTGTAAATTGCTCTGGATAACAGCATCTGCAAATTGACTAACATTGCACATCACAGACAAAGCCAGGTTTCAACGCAACACAACTTAGATCATATTAGATTGTATTCATTAGTGGAAACAACAGTTACAACACAATTGTTAGACCTCAAAGAAGTATTATCTGTTTTTGCATTTGCATTTGACCTATTTTGCATTTGACCCATGTGAACTCATCGTACTAGACAGATTTTACTGGATTTTGGCATGTGTAGCTGGGTACAACGCTGTGGGAAATTCAGATGTAAAAATTATACTTAGTGACAAGGACACTAGCACATTGTGAAACAATCAACAGGCTTGTCCTATATTGATGGGATTTCTATTTACAACTGTGTGAACGTTTTATTCCACTGAATGCATGACATTGAAGTGGGAGGCTCAATGAAGCATTGTCCAAAGCCAGCAACGTTTGTACTGATGACAAGTCACAGCAAAGGGAGTTCAAGGGCATGAAGAAGCTCCTGCCCTATGTCTGAGTCTCTGATGGTGAAAAACGTCACCCCTGAACTGTAGGCTGCGGGTATCACGATGTGGCTCATCCTAGGCAGACCCTCATCAATGTCTTCTTCACAGATCATCTGCCTCACTTGACCTAAGGAAGTAGAAGACATTTGTGCATGCACACAAATACAAACACACACTTGATTGACATCTTGTTAAAGCAGAACTCTTTTATGTCTTCTCCTAAAGCACAGGTACAGAAAGTGCACCGAAGACAGTCACAGAAAGCGGTGAAATGTCTCTCACCCTCCACATCCAGAGCTTTCCATCGTGGGTTCACCTGATCATCTGATAGTCTAGACAAAGAGTCGTCAGCTGTCAATCTCTGCAGCACATCCTCACGACGAATCAGCAAAACTGATTCACTGCAGAGTCGCTGATGCACTACCCCCTCGTTTACTGTGACCCAGAATGCACAATGTCAAACACATGCTATACTCAATGTATAGCATGAGAGAATGTATATCAAAAGGTATACATTCTCTCTCAAACCAAACATGCACACACAAGGGACTAACCAACATCCAGAGGGTTTGTCATGTAAACAGCATTGGGTCCGACCCCGAAAATAAGTTGGTGGTGCCACGCATCCGGTACCTCCTCTCCCTCAGGGACTGCCAACTGCATGTTCATTGTGGCCACAGGCACCGCCCCTCTCCGAATCCATCGTGCCAGCCAGGGCACCAACATCAACTGCCGGCGAGGGTAAAGTGGGAAGTGGCGACCCAGCACACTTCCACCACTGGCCTGCTCCGCCCCAACTATTAGTTGTGTGTGAGTCGCACCTGGGGGAGGATATGGGAGGGTTATAGGCATATTAAACACAACAGTGGGAAAAATAAATCCTGGGCAGGATCACGCACACACAAAGACTGGAGAAAGTTATGTTTGAGACTGTTTTTTGAATGAGCAAGGGATACTAAGAGGGTCATTAGGGGTCAGAGGTTAAGCACTTAGTAAATAGTGTGGGTGACTGGAATGTTTTAGCTGTCTGAACATTATTGTCAGAAGCTGTAGTCATTAGGTTACAGAGCAGACAATAATCCGTAGTACCAGCATTGCTCCGGGAAAACAGGTAGTCAGACAGTGGTGCCTCGTTCCTCCTCAGATGTGTGCGCACACACTGGTCAGCAGTCTCAGGTGTTACAACAATTCCAAGAGCCTGTAGGACGTCCACTACAGCTGTGGCTCCGCATGCGGATGCTCCTATCTGCAGGGTCTGTCTCTCCACCGCCTCCTCGATAGACCATGACATTGCCCCTTGTTCTTGCCTCTCCATTCCATCCCCAGGACACTGCATCATTACAAGGCTTAAATGACAAAATGACCAAAGAATTATGTCACATTATGTTTTGGCTGCTTAACGTAAACTAACTTGATTGACCAATATTGTACATTACTTTTGAAAACATTGTTTTCAGTTCAGCAGCGTAAAAAGAAGTTGCTAGTTATCTAAAGTTACTGTCTTATTATCAGACAACCCGAAATAAAACTGCTAGCTAACTTTATTTTATAAGGACACTAACCTATGATTTAATTATAACTTCCTTCGATACTTGCACTTGGAAATGTAATCAATTTCTAGCAGTGTGCCTGATGCATGTGCAGGAAACAGCAACTGTTGTGCGTTGTGTACTTTTAGTGATTCCGGTTGTGTTGGAAAATTCTCTGTCTAGATTGGACGAAAACATTTCCGTGATATATTTCTATTTGTAGAAAAACATGTCAATCAAGGATTGCAAGCGTCATGCGCAGAACCGAGAGAAAGAGTTGCGTCAACCAAGGGTAGAATGCTGGTCACGTGGTTCATGCGTCTAGAAAAAGTTATAAACAAAGCCGAGCTGGAGATTTAAACGAATGGGAAAACTCTCTGATCATGCGACCGTCGAAGAAAGTAACTCAGACTTTATTCATAGTAACTCATAGGTCCAATCTTAATTTACCTAATAAGCCATGAACCCTCAAATACTTAATTTATGTCATCTGGTAAGTGAATAAGGGGGAGAGGCTGCAAGGGATCAAAATGTTGTGGGTGAATAATAGGCTACAAATGTAAATCAATATCATTGTGTTGATAAAATAACCATAGTGACATGATGTTTTAGCATACCAACAAAAACAACTATGAATATTAAAGTATTATTACAAATATTTTGACAAAACAATTATTAAAATAATCAACCACAACAACAACAAAATTAGGATATGTATTTCATTCCCTGAGGGAGGGAAAAGACGTATGGGCCACAATTGGGACAATACACAGTATCACAAAGCCTGAGAGGCAGAATGCTGACTTTTGAGTCTAAGCCTTAGACTCTAAGGCATCCTGCCTAAAAAGACAGGCCATAGGAAAACAGGCCCTATGAAAAAGGTTGCCAGGCCATTTATTCCTCAAGATGAAATCCTGAAAGGCAACAGGCCAGATCAGGGAAGAATGGCTGGCCCCAAAACACCTGCAAGCATATCTGCAACCAAGCTATGTAGTGAATCACAGCTTCTTTGGCAAAAAAAGCCACAAGATGGAGGGACAGACTCTCCAAGTGAACTGCCCAGCATGGCTGTATTAGATCTAACGATGGGAAAGTGTAAAGGACAGTCTACAGTCACTGATGCACAAAACCACCTCGCATCTACGATATGATAATGATAAAACAAAAGCAGGGTTTAGTTTCTGTGTAAGGCAAAGGGATTAACGCATGCCCAGCCGAACCTCTTCCTTATCTGCACAACAACCAAGAGGAGAAGCGTTGGCGTTTCTAAGACAGGGGTGGGCAAACTACGGCCCGAGGGCCAAATGCGGCCCGGAAGGCTGTCCCATCCGGCCCACGGAATGTAATAAAATTATTTTGGGGGGAATTAAAAAAACAACTCACCAGCCCATTATTATACATCTGAGTCAGAATTTTAACTATTTACACCTTATATGGGATCTACTGTACATATGTAATGTATGTTTTAACTTTTGCCCTTTTCTGGCCTCCAAATCAATTATGATTAACAAATTACAAAAACAAATGTGGCCCTCCATTTCATTTCAAAATCCTGATGTGGCCCCCGTGCCAAAATATTTGCCCACCCCTGTTCTAAGACAAAGAGACTCCACTAGAGAGACCATAGATTAGGCTGAGAAACCTAGGAACACAAACTGCATGCAGTGACAGTGACAATCTGCATGCCACCATCAACAAAAAGGAAAAAGCATCACACCATGACTGCCAACACACACACAGCACCCTTGAACACTTTGGAAAAGGAGCAGGAAAACCAGCAGAGGCCAAAAAAAGGAAACCAGGAAGTGACAGGCACCACACAAAACACTCTTGAATTGGGGGATAATGCATCACAACTAATGAGAACCAAATTAGAGGTCTGAATCTGCCAATCAGTAAATGTACCATGAGCAACTAAAACATACATAAATAGAGGATGCAGCAACCACCAGAGACTCAGTCAGAAGCATAATGCACACCACCAGCATTCGAAGTACCACCATGATCATCACACGTCTTAAGACAAGCAGAGGTTTCTACACACTGTTCATAATCATGCAAGGGTCCACATTGGGAGTGTGCAAGCTCACCATCTGTCATCAAAAGCCTCATGCCAAGACCGTAGGGGGAAAACAGGGTCATAGGCAGGACCAGAGAAAGGATGTTCTGTGGTTAAGGTGTCACAGTTGAGGAAATCATTCACAGGGGCAAGAAAATGCTGAGGGGCGGGAGCACTACCAACGCTGTAACAGATGCATATCGCTCGTGTGGTGACAGGAAGGACTGACAACCCACTCACCATTCCATAGCTGTAGTCAGTCATGTCTCTTACACGCCCTCCCAGTGGAAGAGACACACCACATTGATTTGTATTCCATTTAGACAGGAAAAAACAGCTGAGACCTCAATATAATTTACTGTTGATTGCAGGGCATATCCTATAACGAAGTTTAACCTATCTTAGACTGAACCCAAGATACATTGAGAAGTAGCCTCCCCTTACAGCGAGTGCCATATGCATTAATATTCCATAACATTTTTGAGGAAAGGTAATTTAGAAGGTTTTGCAGTAGGGCTAAACAACATCCAAAGTCTAGCTTTTCTGCACAATATGGAGTCCCAACACACTGTAGTGTATAAAAGACAATGGTGTGTACGAAAGTCTGCATCAGTAATAAAACACAGTGCGCCATGACACACTGAGTCTTCTGGGAAGGCATTCTACAAGACTTCGGAAAGTGTATGTTGGAATTTTTGCCCATTCTTCCAGAAGATATTTTTTTATGTCAGACATTGATGTTGGATGAGGGGGCCTGGCTCGCAATCTCCGTTTTAGTTCAACCCAAATGTGTTTGATAGGGTTGAGCTCAGGGCTCTGTACGGGCCAGTCCATGATGAAACTGTAGCCAACCTCCCTGTGCGCGGGCACAAGAGAAAAATGCTCCCCATATTGAACAGAAGGATAGTGTGAATGGTAGAAAAATAAGCAAGGATTACTATCAAAGGGATACAAGCTGAACTTCCAGGTGAAGGTACGTCGGATTCAGATTGCACCATCTGTCACTTTTTGAGCAAAAGTGCGCTCCACGTAAAAAGATCCAGGAAGGCTGTTTAAAAAAAAAAAACATTTGAAATCTAAATTGTAATTTGCTGAAATGCATATTGGCAAGCCACAAGCCCTCTGGGAGAATGTCCTTTTGGAGAGATGAGTCAAAACTGGCTTTTTGGCAAGTCACATCAGCTCTATGTTCGCAGGTGACAAAATGAAGCTTTCAAAGAAAAGAACACCATACTAAAGTGATCTATTCA